>BGPR01050582.1:0-11031 GCA_013235015.1 Araneus ventricosus
TAATTTATTTTTAAAAACAACCACTCCTAGATACTAAAGGAAATACCTATAGAGTGATTCTGCTAAGGAAATAAATAAATAATTCTTTATTTTTTGTAGCTGTTTCTGAAATCATTCAACTGAAAAATGAACGATTGCTGTAATTTGTTTGAGCCTCCAGGCTAACTAATTTTATAAACTTATATTTGCATCTTTTTTTCCAATCTGATTTTATTTAAAAATATCTCTAACGCACTGTCAAATCTAGCACGTAGCTCAAGAATAAATTTGAGGTAAGAAAGCTACCAAAGTTCTATGGAATCTGATGTTTACGTTGAGACAAGAAAGCACGAAAAAGATCCGCGTACAGCTGTAAATACACCAGTACCATCTCAAGCCTTTCGGTTGAAAGATCCTACGCTTCACTTGTCAAAGGTTCAGAGAGATTTTAAGAATCACAAAAAATGTTTTAAATACCTAACATCAATTATAGCGGAAACCTGTGTTTATATGTAATACGTTTGGAGCCACATTTAATTACGACCCCTTGATTGACTGTGCGCTAATCAACGGAAAATATTGGTAGGAGAAATGGAAAAAAATGCGCGCTTTGCAAAACGTTTAAGATAAAAGAAAGAGCCGAAGGTATGTGCTGTTCCAGTGTAATAATGATTTATGTTGGATATAAAGATTGCCCATGAAGAAATATCATTTTATATCGTTAATTAAAATAGCGAGTGCTGTAGAATGTTTCAAGAACGTGGTTTATTGCTTTGAACGCTTGGCATATAAGGGCATATTTCTCATATAAGGGCTGTTGAACAGTTAAATCAAACCAGCAAAGATATTAATACGAACCAAAGTATCATGGCAGGAGCGATGGCTGAACATTTTAGACAGACTTTACCTATAGTAATTAAAGAAACAATGTTAGTCCAAGGAAATCATGTTTAAAAGCCTCTCTGTTATGGAAGCATGTCAAGAAATTTGAAATCACAACGAATATGATAGTGCAACTGTACAATGGCACTGAATAATGACGTTATGTGTCTTTTTCTTAAAAAATGGCGAAGGTCGATTTAAAAATATTGAAACGATATAATTTCACTAAACGGGGAATTTTGAGAAGCGTTTCATTCACAATGGAAAATATATGTAAGGTTTATCCTGAACTGAAAGGCAATATCTAAATAGAGAAGGATTGTGTTGAAGAACAATCTTGGCGCCTACTAGTGAAACTGTTTGGCAGATAAATAAGAAATGACATTTCTCAAACATAGAGAGATATTGAATAACATAAAACTGTAGACAATATAATGAACAAGAAAAAAATGACATCATATCTTGTAGTCCTTAAGTCTTTAAACTTGTCAGGGAGAATTTCCGCAATCTGAGGTTTAAAGTCGATGTGCCGCTACTGTTAATGCGTAACCTCGATGCACCGAGACTATGCAATAATGCACAGTTACAGTTAGAAACTTTGACCGAAACATCGTTCTATCTACTGTTATGACAGGATAGAGCAAGGAGAGTGCTTCAATTTAAGGCATGCAGATAATCCCGACAAATTTAACATTAGCGTTAATAGAGTTGCAATTTTCGTTGTAAATATCATTTGCCAGGCCTATATACAAGACTCAAGTCTAGACATAGAAAGGGGTATAGTCACGGAAAAAAAGAAGCCACCCCGCATTATTTTGCCTCATAGTCCCGTACTGGACAATTATTGTAGCAGGTGATGCAGTTTTCTGCCTGCCTCTGTATGTATTGATGCAATAACCAATAGAATAATAATATTTCAAAATGTTTAAGACTCATTTGTATTCGCCGCCAGGGAAGAATCTTAATGAGCGCCAGTACAACATATCGTCATTAAAAATGTAAAAAGTCGTACGTCCAAAATTATATTGTTGCAAAGAGGTCTCTCTGTGGTGTATGATGTAGACAGTCCAACACGCAGGATAATGGAGAATGAAGGTTTATTTACAAATATGCAGGAAAGCACGTAGCACAGGTACAGGAAACAATAGTCCTTGCACAGATTACCAATGTAAATAGACAACAATTCACAGGTAATGATAGTTCAGCACTTTGATATCTAACAACACAAACAGTCAGCAAATAACTAGTAACGACAATAACAGCTCAGCTCACCAGTTGATTAGCTCACACAGCGGATAGAACTCCGAAGACGTTCATGCTTCAAAGCGAAGTAACCAGTCGATCAAAGACGCTCCCGTGATCCAAACGCGGTCTTATAAACTCTCCCCGATAGGACGTGTCGTCACATAGAATTTTCAGGAAAACCCTGGATCTCGGCCCCTAATAGAAATATCGAGAAAAGGGTTGCATTTTCGGGAATCATCTATTTGTCGCCAAGGTCGCCAAATTTCTCGCCAAGTCACCAAAATGGTCGCCAAGTTTGTCGCCAAGGTCATGCGTGCCATAAGAGTCGCTGAGGTCACTCCATGCTTCACCTTGTAAAACTCTCTTCCCAACCATAAGACTTGCATTGCTGGGAAGCGACTTTCCATGACTGTAACAATATTTAGTTAAAAATTTTTAATCGGTCCCCTTCAAATCGTCAACGGAGTAATACCAAAGAGGAAGATAGCTCCTAAGATACAAGTTCTAAAGGATTCATCCTAGTTAAATATTAACAACTTGACGTTTGAAAGGAATTTAATTTCTTTTAAATTCTTATACATATGTTAATGAGATGAACTGGATATTTTGAATAATAACCAGTTAAAATAACGAATAGACTCATCGCATTGACCAAATATTATTCTTAATAACCGGTTAAAAAATCATCTTTAACATATATATACAGGATGTCCGAAAAGAGTAGAACAGACATTTATTTAATTAAATATTGCTGTTAGAGACATATATTTCCAATTACTATGTTTCATGAAATAAGGTAGGTATGTGTGTGAAAAGATTTTGGCTTCATAGAACTTGAAAATAAAAAATTGCAAAAATTAAATTTTGCAAGTAATTAAAAAGTTTAGTTTTGTTATATAAATGTCCTCTTTCGAAGCATCAGGGGGGTTATTTTTGGACGCAATTCGTTATTTTGAGGCACGGTCAGAGTTCAAGCACGGCACTTTGGCAGGCACTGCTCTCAATAGGTTTGCGCACCCCCATGTATAATTTAGAGTTTAGCAGGTCCAGCACACGAAGGATATTCGGTGGAATCGGGTTTCGAACCTGGAACCCTCCAGCTCTCCAATCAGTGTGAAAGTATATTAAACACATGAAGTGGCAGCAAGACATTATCAAAATGTCTTCTGTTTTTCTAAAGCTAGAATAGCACAAAAATTATTTGAAGATTTTTCAGATAGGAATTGAAGTATTTATTATGACCTGACGTTCGCAAGTACAGAGTTTACTTAACTTGCGCTAAAAGCAGGTTTTTTAAATTTTTATATGTTTTATATATTTGAGTTTAATTTTATAAAATGCGAATAAATTTGGTTTCTTTGCGATTGTGGAGATGTGTTCTTTTTCTGTCATTTGGAGCAGTTCATGATTTCAGAATACATTGGGATTCCGAGGCAAACATGAATTGAAGAATGTGAAGCAATTTTATTTCTTTGTGAAAAAGACAGTGTAATAATGCTTCAAGATTTTAACACCTGCAACGGATTTATTATTATAACCAGGAACGAGAACACTTTATGACCTTCTACACATACATATCCATGAGCTATAGAGAATATAAGAGAAAAAGTTTTAGGACAGCTAGTTAAAAACGTATGCCAAGAAGAAAGAATAACGTCTTATATCAATTAGAGACGTTGGCAAGGCTAACTTTGAAACCTTGCCTTTCTTGAAAGGATTACTATCTCGTCTAATCGGAACAATCGCTTTGCCATACAGCTTTAATTATATTTAACATTTCTAGTTTATCCAAGTGGTAATTCGAACGTCCTAATAAATGCGTAATTGTATCAATACATTATCGAAATTTACTCTATGGGGCTAAACTTGACGAAATAATTTTCAGCGGTAAACAACTGTGTAACTTGAGTAGTGATTTTCCGTATAATTTATGCTCAGATGATAAATAAGGTAATATTACTGTCTCCAAAGAGCACAATGGGGATTATTTAATCGTATAGTAATATATCAGAAATGTCATATTTGCAATAAAGATTAAATCGATAAAAAATACCAAACACTTTAGTTTTTTACCAATTTCATGATGCTATTCTCAAAGACGATGTCTTTCATTTTTAACGCCTCTAAACCAATCTAGAATAATAATGTTTCTAGTGAAACACAAAATTCCCTATCCTCTTTTTACTTCCTTTCTATAGGTAGAAGAGTAAGACATTCAGGTAGTTAAAAAAGTGTGACATTTGCACGAAATATAAAGTATCAAATAGTTGGGAATTCGCGGAAAGTAAAGGAAATTTTAGAAAATTATCCTTTGATCCGAATAATCACACGGAGCATGATTTTTTGTTAAATATTTTTCTTAAGTTTCATTTTTTTAGAGATAATTTATATCCCAGAAATTTAAATTAAATAAAAAATGTAACTTTAATTCTTATTAATGTTACTCCCTGTTCAATGGCTGATTTCAATGAGTCTTTCGATACATATTGTAACAACAATCGTCTAGTGAGTGTAAGTGAATGCTGATTAACAAGCACGGTATTAAAAATAAATCTATATTCCACGAAGGTTTCAGCACAACGCTAAGCAGAAGTAATAAAGCTAAACAGCGCTTAAATAAATTAACAACAGAGATCAAAACTAAATCTCAGTCACAGCTCGTTCAATGGCACCCAATGACTTACTAGCTCAACAGCTTGCTCTGCTGATCAAAGTCCAACTGACTTCCCTTTGTTTGGTATAGCTTGCTTTTATACCTCTTCAACAAATCGTGACATCAATACATAGGAAGTAACTTAATCTCTAGAAGGTTATTGTTTTTTGTCGGTCCCAGCAGAGATAGGACCATAGTTCAGGATTTTTCTAAAACAGTCCTTTTGTTACCAAAGTCGCTGGATTTTTTGCCAATTCGCCAAGTTTTTCGCCCAAATTAGCGTGTCAGGGAAGCATCTTTACAGTGTCGTAAAACCTTGAAAATATTGTTAGTATTACGTTACAGTAAATCACTGTAAGAACTTCATGTTATTTTTTTAATATTATGAAATCCAAAGGCATTCGGTGATTTGTCTTGGTTGTTCGATTAGTTAAGTTAGTTCAATGCAATATTTTAAACATTATTGTCTGGTATACTGTTTTTGAAGCGTCATAATCACTCAAATTGTTTTGAAATGCAGCACTAAATTTTACCTTCTTAAAGCATCAAATATAGTCAATTAAAAAGAAATTCATTGATTATGAAAGAATAAGAGCAATGTTTTCCTTATTCTTCCAATTCACATGCTCATCATTATTTACGGACCATAGTATATTTATATCATTTTGAATGCGTAGACAGATTAGTGTGCATATTAAAATTCAACTTTTGAAATTTTGATGGGGAAATTTCCCATTTTGATTCATGTCATAACATGAGACAAATAAAAGTCTTAAATTTTAGAAATGTGCTTTAGTGGTCGCTATTAAGCTAAATCTGAAGCATCTTCTTTTTCATTTTGGCGAGCTTTTTCAGCGATTTCGCTATTATGGTGAGCTTTGAGGCGGTTTTGATGTTCTGCCAATTTGCACATTCACACACATGTTTGTACTTTCGCAGGGATGCACGATAAATCTAAAACACAACGATTTACATATATGGAATTTAAATTCGGTCTTATGACCTTTATTGTAGTTCTACATCAAAGTTTGCCTTCAGTTGCTAACAAATAAGCGTTCCAAAATGCATGATAGGATTCTTTTTATCAAACGACGTTCCACGAAACGTGCCATCTTGTGTCAAGATAGGAAAAATTTTTAATATAGGAGGTAAAATCCTTCTTGTTTGGCAAACGATGCGTTTGGCGATAGCTTTGCCGCCTCCTGTCGATTCAAGGAGCAATAAGAATTTACTTTCCCTTGGACGTGGCCCTGCCCAGATCCGTAATTTTTATGCTTGCGTGTGAAAGCGTGCATGCAAAAGTAGATTTGCGAGCCAGTTTTCTGAACATTATACTCTTAAAAATTTTAGTGTGAAAAATACGAGAACGAATTGTCTGAACTTTTTCATCCCTCAATCTTTTGTGAGAAAAATACTTATATTTATTTCGTATCGGAGAGAATGGATGTATAAATAAATGCAATACAGATTTATTTATATCTTAATATTGACTAGCAAAAATGTTTTAAAAGATATCTTATTTGCAGCCTTAAGAAATAACTACCAATCTATGATGTTTCATATTATTACATGTTTAAAATAAAATCAAATAGATTTAGTTATCCGATAGCTTTTTTAAAATATAAAATATCTATGTTGCCATTCAAAATTTTAAATTTAGAGCAATTATAAATATTTATACAATTCCTTATGAAATTTTTAATATGAAATTTTTAATTGTTGTTATTTGGTTAAAATTGGCAGTTTGTGTTTAATTATGTGATGATTGACAGCAGAATTGCATAACACGCTTCATTTACATACATTTCTATTAATTTTATAGTTTTTATCTTTCCTAACTTTAGAATATAGATGTGAAAAACATGTATGTCTCTATAATAAAGACAATCTTTTAACCTGTAGTCATTGTTGAAATAAAACTGCGGCGAATTTTAATGTTAAAAGAAAAGATGTTTATGATCAAGTGCTTTCCAATGCGCAATCCTAAATCTTCAAAGAAAATAAAATGCTACATCATTTGATAATAGTATACACAAGAATGCATCGTAGGAAGTGGTAAAATGGCATGGAAAATGTCCTTTTGCTGCCTAATGTAGAGTGACACCTGTTGTCACTAATCTGAAGACTCTCAGTCAATTACTGATTTTTGCGGTTTGTTCTACCACCTGTAGTGCGAAGAAAAGTAAAAACGGGGCGGACGAATCCATTTCACATCTCTATTAGTAAACAAATATTCAGATATACCAATAAAGCCAAAATTAAAAAAGGAAGGTAATACAAGCAATCCTAGAGTAATTTGAAGTAAACGAAAAGCAAAAAACAGAACAAGGAATCCATTCTAGTTCACTTTTTCAAGGGCTAGAAACTATTCGTAATGGATTCAAAGGAATATTTAAGGAGTTTTCTGTAGAAGCAGGCCTATTTTTCGCCAAGAAAAAGCTTCTCATAGCCCGAACTCCCCAAAAAAACAACCAGGAGCAAAACCATATGAACAAACGTCAAAAGAAAAAGGAAAAAGCACTAAATACGCTAATAAGAGCAACAAAATACTAGCCATCAAGCTTAATTAATAAGCTTTCATAAGGTAAAAGACTTATCCCTTTAGAATCCAACCAGATAAAACTTGCCCGCGCTTTCGAGAAAAGCAAAACAATAAACACTACCACTCCGTGGCGCCATCTCTATTCCCAAAAGAGGAAAAGAAATGCAGAAAAAATAAAAGAAGGAAAGTAGAGGCCAAAACAGCAATCTCTTTGCCAGCATGGGTTGGAGACAAATTCAGAAGTATTAAGAGAGAAAAAAAGCCCTTATTTTCCATTTTTTTTTAAACTGTAAATTCCAGACTGTTTCTAAGGACAAAATCTTTGATGTTGTAAATGTTACAAGGGAAATGGTTATCATTGAGAGTTTTTAAAAAAATATTGGAAGCAAATAAGAAATCATTCCTATTGTTGCAAATTGTTTTAATTCTGTAAACAAATATCCATATACAACTGTAGAGGAGAGTGGGGTAAAGCCGGCTACCTTGATTTTGTCGTTATTAATTCTCCTTTCTAGAGGACAAATTCTGAATTATATTCTACAACTGAAGAAAAAATAGTAGTCATATCTGACATGTTGTTGTAGTTGAATTCCCTTCGTCTATGAAGGTTTATTTTTTGTATGACGTCAACTCTCCAATGTTCGTTTCCTTCTAAACTTTCCCTACTTATTTTTATTACAATTATAGAAACTATATTTAGTCCGGCTAATTAAGTGTTTGCTAAGGATTTATATTCTATCAAAAAATAAAGATTTAGTAAATTAATTGCGTAGTTCTGTCTCGTGTTCTATAACCTCTGCACTCAGGGTAAAACCGGGTGTTCTTGTGGGGTAAAACCGGGTTCTAGGGGAAGCTACGGATACCCGACTGAAGAGGATTTTCTTTGATTTCGAAATAGTTCGTAGTTAGTGTGGGCCATTCCTATTTGACTTTTGAGTCAAATGATTTGAAATGAATGAAAATTATTTTCAATTTATTCCAAATTCCATTATTTTCTTTTTTATGATAATTTCAAATAATACAAAGAAATATTTTAGTCAAAATTTTTAAACATAATTGAAAATTATTTATTCCATTATTTCCTCGCTTGCAAATAAACGATTTTTATTCATTTTTCTCGTATGAAACTTAAAATGCATGAAAATTAAAAATATTTTTCTCGAATTCTTTGCAATCGTTTGGTTTTATTTAACGCGTCGTCGTTTCGACTTAGTTTGTCTTTTAGTTAGCTTGAATTTTAAAGAAAAAAGAATTACGTAGAATACATTTTTTTCTTTCGCTTTCGCATTGGATTATGTTTCTTCTTATGCTTTTTGCATTTGGATAATTAAAATAGTAGGAGAACTCAGTAAATCTATAACGATTTTCCAATTTCTTGTTTTGTTCAACAATTTTTAGATTCTTACATTTCATTTTGTCTCTATTATGTTCTGTTGTAATTTCAAAACCAGCAGTGTATAAATGCGCTGGTGACATTTCTACGTTCTCTATTTCAACCTAAATCTTTCATCACTGATTTAGATGCGAATTTTGGAAATATTTTTACACTTATTGTCTTTATTCTTAAATTGTCAACTATTGTAATTATTGTTACATTTTTAGTAAATATCCTTTTTTCTGAAATTGGCAAGTAATATAACTATTGTTAAATCTTAAAAAAATGTTTTATTCTTAAATTGCCAGTTTACTAGGCAAACTAGTTTTCCCAAATTTTCCATAGAAATAACATGTGTACCTGGTTTTACCACTCTAGTGGGGACAAACCGGGTGGTTTGCCTTCTTCTACAGAAAAACCATCTGTAAAAAAAGTAGTAAAACTAAGACTTTTCCCGAAAGATATATTGTACCCTTATAAATAATGAATATTTTGATAAAATTTGACAAGCTCTATGTCGAATAGTGTAGCTTCAACAGGCCTTCGAACTTTAGGTACCCGGTTGTGCCCCACTTTCCACTACTTACATTTCGAGAGCCCTCAGAACTGAGAGGTTAAAAAAGTGCATTTAATTTGCTTCGTTTATTACGTTTCTTTCTTGTACTTATTAAGTCCTAATTGTGCAATTGTTTTTCTTTTTCTATTATTTGCAGCAGTTCGTAATAGCAGTATGTAGCGGAATTCAGTGTCAACCGTGAATTGCAGATTGTATGAATTTTATTTCTATATACAAAAGGCGTAGTGTAAGAAATGCTTCGAGACAATAACAGACTGATTTATTATTATACTCAGGAGAGAGAAGTACTTATTACCTACCAGGAGTATATATATACTAAACCATTACCAAGGTTTAATATTGTATCGTCCGCAAGGAAAATGATAAAAAAGAAAATTATTTTTATGACAGATTGGTATTAAGGCATGAAAAAAAGAATAAATAACATTTTCCACAATTAGAGATCGCGGCAAAGGCTTTTCGCAAGACCTTGCCTTACATGAAAGATCGAGATGAACGAGTCGGCGTTATGCTGCGTAGCAAAAATTATATTCAACTTTTCTAGTTATTCCAAGTGGTAAGTCCATCTTTCTAATACAAATATAATTGTATCGATAAACTATTGAAGTGAATTACGTGATGTTAAATTCTTAAGTAGTAACAGAAAGTAACTTCAATTTTGATTTTGCGTATTTTTCTTCTTTGGAGAACTTTTAATGAAACAAATTACGTTGAAATAAATGTTTTTACAGACGGTTCAAAGATTAATAATAGAGTTGGTTGTGAAATGGTCGTTTTTGTAGATGGAAATGAAAAAGAACATGAAATACGGAAATTAAATAACGAAACAACAGTATTTATCGCCGAAATGGCAGCAATCAGAGACGCAGTTAATTATTGTAAGCGACAGCAAATAGCTAAAGCCAATATTATTTCGGATTCAAGACCAGCCTTAGTTTCAATAGAGTCTTTAGAAGAAAATAGAAAATTTATTCTGGATATTAAAAATAGATTGCAAGATACTAACAGTATCGTTATGCTTTGGTGGATTAAGGCACATGCTGGTAACAAAGGAAATGAAAGAGCCAATTACTTTGCTAAGAGAGATGGAACTCGTCAAAACAAATTTTACAGTGCAATGTGAAGTCACAAATTTATAAGTGCCGAATCAAGAGAGGGCGTCTGCATGGTGCAAGTGGAGAACAGTTAAGACTAAAAATAAAATATAAAGAATAATTTTTATCGAAAATTTCACAACAAATATCAGATGAGCGAAGACTAGCTACAATATATGGTTACTGGAGTGAATCGCTTGCACATTGAAAGATCCTACATTTCTCAACTTCCTGGAGCTGCGACGCTAAACCGTACAGAAGGCCCTCAGGTTCATAAACAACGGTTTTATCTGTACCCAGAGCAAATTCATTTCATTGTGAATCAAACACCAACTGCTGAAGAAAGGTGAGTCACTTCTGTCCATACAGATCGTCTAAAGATAGGGAAATTCAAGTTTTCTTGGATAATCTTGAGAATTTGTGCTCGGCGCTTGATTCCGACTGTGCATTGTGTTTTGAAAGTCCATTGTTTTGGCACGGTCTACCAGCTTTTAAAGTTATGACTATCGATTTAGTTACTCCTTATGCTTTTAAAGTTGTAAGAGATGATTAATTGCTGGAAGAAATAGAATGGATTCATGATTTTTAAAATTTAGGTAGACTTTAATGTTTTTCAAAACATTATACCTAGAAAATTTATCAATAAGTTTTCGAGACAAATATCCTTACCCTAAAACTCCAGTG
>BGPR01050584.1:0-11031 GCA_013235015.1 Araneus ventricosus
GACTGATTTCCCTCATCTGCAGTTGCACGCGGCTTGTTGAT
The DNA here is from genome assembly GCA_013235015.1 of Araneus ventricosus. Lineage (NCBI taxonomy): Eukaryota > Metazoa > Arthropoda > Arachnida > Araneae > Araneidae > Araneus > Araneus ventricosus. The sequence goes on from BGPR01050584.1 coordinate 42, forward strand.
CATCAGCTACTCAGATCCAAATGTACCTATGGTCCTTTTTTGGCTCCTCCCTGAATGGGTTCCTCTTCTCGCCCAAGTATACTTATGCGTATGGTAACTTTTTGATACGAGATGTGTCTTTCTGCAGGTTCATTTTGGTTTAAATGTTCTTTAATGTTCTAACCGACAATTTCATTTTTGCACTGTGAAATAAATGTTTGTTTATAAATCTCTTGCCTGGAGTATCATTTTGCAACGTTACTGATCTGAGTCAGTGGTGAAGTGAGGTATTTTTGAGGCATCCTCTATCCCCTTCAACCTTTTCAGTTTTAAAACACTGATATTTTGGTCCATTTTTGTACAACTTTATTTGACTTTCATTTTTACAACATAAGTTTACAATATCTTAATTCATTGTGCATGTTTTGGGACCTATAAAAATCGGAAACGAACCGAACTAACCTAAGAAGCCGGATTGAAATGAGGATGAATTACTTCAAAATAATAGTTGCAGAATTATCCTGAAAGAAACAGTAAGCAAACTTAGTTGCCAATTTTTCTCCATAACTCGTTCGTAACTCTGCAAGCAGTTATTTTCACGAGGAGATGACTAGCTCTATCATATTCTCATCCATTTGCTTCAAACAATTTCTTTATTGATGCCAGTGTCAGTGATCAATCCATCACTATATTATGTCTTTTCCAGGAAATATCGCTTCAATCTAGATACAAGAATATAATGGGAGTCATATTACAACAGAGAGCATTGCTCTTTTTGTTACCTGATAAAGAAGACCTATTCATCAATTTTTTTCCGTGAAAAGTATTGTTGTATCACCGACGATAGAGCTACACTGTAAGAGAATTAACTAATATAAAAAATAGAATTTCGATTGTTTTATACATATTTTATTGGGAATCAGAATTCAGTAGCATTAAGTGACATGTCTAATAAACAGTACCTATATATTAACATCCGTGGCAAGTATAGATTAGTTTAGTTGCAATAACGTCCCGTTCTGAAGCAACACAGGAGCTATTTTGGGACGGAACTCGTCATTTTGAACCGCGGTCAGATAACGAGGACGACACCTGAGCTGGCACGCCCTCTCCAAACTTCCGCACCTCACCAACGTGGACATATGTAGCAAATCAAGATAACTTAAAAAGATAACGAAACAGTTTCATGCTCTCCTATCATAATTATTGATCGTGCCTATAGAGCAGCATCAACTCCAGCCTCTCTCCCCCGTGCCTGGCTACCAATTAGTGGAAATTATTGCACGTGCCTAAACAGCTGCAGCAACACCAGCCTCTCTCCCCCGCCATTGCGTAAAAACTTAGCTAACTGTCATCACTAATTTTGATGGTTTTGGCAGCCAAACAGGTTATCGATTCTCGACAGAGAAATAATTAATCGAAAGAAACTTCTCTGCCTCAAAATATCGACAGCCAGAAACAAGTCATTGCCTATTTCAATGAAATTTTTTTTTCAAAATTTCAGTAATTGTTTTTATTTTTGTGTTACAAAGCAGATATTTTTATTAATATGCAAAATTGTAGGCATTTTTATTTTTATCTCTTTTATTTTTGCATTTCTCTTATATTTATTTAATGTCAAAGATCGTGAAGGCTGAGTGAGTAGATGCAGATAATAATTTCAAGAAAATAGCCAGGAAATTAATCGACTCATAGAAAAAGTGTATATTGTGCGAGAACCTTTATATACAACGTAGATGTATTACCAAAAAATATTGACGAAAGCGGTACTGATAATTATTTTGGTAAAAGTTTGACGATGAAAAGGTTTGTTGTTTTAGGAGAGTTGGAACCCTAAGTCCGTTAACCTTAACCCTGTTAATTCGATGTACCTTTTCTCAAAATCCGTTATAGATTCATGCTTGAAATGTTTTATACAAGTAAAGTACATGTTTCTCAATATACTGAAATGATTTTTTTTTAAAAATGCAAAACTTTATTTTTTACAATTTGTTTTGCGTCAAAAGAGGGTAAAATTTCACTATGTCCAACTAAATACAGTCGAACCGCGATATAGCGAACACTGGATATAACGAACCCTCGGTTACAGCAAACCTTTCACATGGTCCCAACTGAAGCCCTATGTTAATAATGTATTTTCATACGTTTACAACGAACAGAAAACGCTAGAGACTCGGTTATAGCGAACTGAAAATTTCTAAAACTTCAAACTTTCACTTGCCCGAAGGGACATTCTTTACTAATTGTGCTCAAGTCAACCCAACTTCTACAAGAGTTAACCCTTTTGCATGAAATACTCTGGTTCAGAGACCACATTCCTCGCCTATTGTACCTTTCTTAGAATCGCTGCTAACCCCATAAGTGGGACAAAGGAACAACAGGAAAGGCTCTTTACAGTTTCTATCTCCCGTCCTCACCCCCGGAGGACTCCTGGCCTAGTGTCAACCAGGGAAGGGGGGGGGGTCTTTCTGGTCAGACGACCCAGGAGCAATCACGTGTTTTCTCTGCCATTTTTACTTTCTCGTATAGGAAGTATACAAATAGAAAGTATTGCAATCGTCAAAAAATTCGAACTCGAGATTTTTGACGGATCTCCACGTTTTAGACCTCCCTGAGTCCGAAAAACACAATTTTGGAATTATGTCTGTCTGTCTGTGAATACGATAACTCGAAAACTATTAGAGCTACGGGGATGAAATTTGGTATGTGGTCTTTAAACATAATTTGTAGGTTTCTATCAAAGTTTGGACAAAATCCGTCAGCGGGAAGTCTGTCTGTCTGTATGTCCGAAGTCATTGAACACTATAACTCAAAAACTTGAATAGCTAGATGGATAAATTTGGTGCACAGTTTCATCGTCATGAGTGTAGGTCCGTATAAAATTTTGGGCCAAATCTGTCAACGGGCTGACTGTCTGTCGGTCTGTATAATCGCATACTTGTTCAACTCCATGCGCATGCGTTCTGGTACAATGTCTGTGCAAAGAAGGGACGCTTGCCAAATACCAATTCTGGCGGCGAGATTTTGTAAGGAAGCAAACATTTAGGGCGTCTCGCCAGGTCCTGTTGCGCAAAAAAAATGCGCAGGGGATTTTATTTGTTTTGATCCTTCAAACCGCGCGTGGTTCTAACTTGGTTAACTTGCGACGGAAGTTTATTTGGCGTCTTTTATTATTCTAGCTTGTATGAACTATATTTTTCTATAAGTATGCTATGATGGTTCTATACATCCTATTTCATTTTGATTGTGCTTTCATAATTGATCTTTATCAAACGTGTTATGAAGGAATTACCCTCTTAAAGAATTTGAACTGTATTAAACATTTTGCAGCGTATACATCATTGTTCAATGTATTGATTATAAAGGAAGGATTACGCCACTTTGTCCTTGAGACGGTAAGAGTGGAAAATCGGTTCGCATCTAATCGCTATGCATCTCTTTGAATTTGATTCTTTACGTAAATATTTTACAATCACTATAATCTACAATGAGAAACTTTCTGATAGTCATTGGATTCTGGGTTACAGTAGATTCGAATTTTTTTTATCCACGCGGGGGGAAGGGAAACAGAACCTTTTTGGGAAAGTATACGAGAAAGTTTAGGAGAGACCACTCCCTCTGGTTGTTTAATTGTTTAGCTTATCATTCTATGAACTTTGCAGTGATCATGGCTAACATTGGCAAGCGAAAAGCTTTTTCTATCAGAGCAGAAAAGCACGGAGTGAATGATTTTTCTCAAAATGAAATCGAACATTTCGAATATTGTGACGACGATGTCATTACATCTGGAGAAGTGAGTGAGGAAGATATCGTGGCAATAGTAAATGAAGAAAACAACTCTATTGTAGGTTCGTCTTCAAATATGGAGGAAGAGCAAGACGAACTATGGCTTTCAATTGCAGATGCAAAAACGTTTTGAACAATCTTTTTGCCACAGAAAACATCGACGAACATGTTGTGGACCTGTTTAAAATAGTGGATAAAAAAATTGACGAGTTGTATATAAAATCGAAAACTTTTCAACCAAAAATAACATCTTTTATCAATGTAGTGGATTAGCAAAATAAGTAAAAAAAGGGTAAATGCTTAGTTTGTTTATTATTGAGTATATTATTTAATATTTGGTTTGTCCCTAATTACTAATGAAAATATTATGTTATTAAAAAGTTTATTATAGAAGTAGTATCTTAGCATGTTAGGGCTTTTTTTTTGCAAATACGGGTACAGCGAACCTCGGTTAAAACGAACTTCTGAGTCGGTCCGTTGAGGGTTCGTTATAACGGGGTTTGACTGTATTTTGTAAATTTATAAAAAATTAAAAATTAACCAAAAGCTCATTTCAGTATAATGAGAAAGGTGTACTTTACTTGTATAAAAAATTTCAAACATGTATCTGTAACAGATTTTGAGAAAAGGTACATCGAAGTGGCCAATTTAACATTTTTTGTTTTGACACAAAAAAAATTCTAAAAAATAAATTTTTGAATTTTTAAAAAAATAATTTTAGTATAATGAGAAAGATATACTTTACTTGAATACAAAATTTCAAACATGAATCTAACAGATTTCGAGAAAAGGTACATCGAAGTAACATGGTTAGGGTTAACGGGCTTAGGGTTCCAACTCACATTAAGTAAAAATAAATAAATGGCAAACAAGACAGAGGCAATTTTCAATATTCTAGGTCAGTATGTATAAGCAGTAAATTCACATTCAAACTTCCAATGGTTTTTCATTCATCTCGAAAAGAGATGAATGAAAAACATCAGATGAACAGATGATGAATGAAACGTTATTTGTTTAATATAACGTCCAAAGTGAAGGCATGAAAGTCAAGTCTTCATACCTTCGAATATTGACAATCATATGTTTCCTGAGTTAAATTTGCACTCAGAGAGATTCTAAAACCACAAGTTTATTTTTCCGGCAAAAGTGAAAGCATGAAAGTCAAGTCTTCATACCTTCGAATACTGGCAATCATGTGTTTCCTGAGTTAAATTTACACGCAGAGCGATTCTAAAACTACAAGTTTATCTTTCCGGCAAAGGAGTGCAAATAGCTCGAGGAACGGCCAGCCGTGTCTCGAAACTCAACAGCATTTAGGAAATTACTGTCAGAGCGGTGCTTGAAATAAATGTCACACTTCCTGTGTGTAGTAGTGAAAGAGAAATTAGAGAGAAAACGTGGTTAAGCAAGCTCGAAAATGACCGAAACTTTGTGGCTTTCTGCAAATATTTACCGTATCCATTACTAATTCACGCAAACAAAACTCCTTCAACAAAGACATAAAATGCTCTGACGATGCTGCGTTCGTTGAACATTAAGAACAGCGAAGCATCGATCGAATAATAATGGCTCGTTTCCATTGCTTTAACGTGATTGGGAAGCATATGTAAAATGTTCGCTTGAAGTTTCTTCTTGTTTGTAGAAGATGTATTCGATGTTTGCTTAAATAAATTAGAAGCCCTGTTTCTGGAACACATACACTATATGCCCAAAAGTATCCGGACACTTGCAGATTTTCACATTTTTTAGAATTTCTCCAGAATGGTTTAACTGACTGCCTTGAAACTTCGGACATGTAAAGAATAGACAATAACTCACATTTTACTTTGAAGATTCGGTCCTGAGGGAAATTAGGGGACCGTCTACAAACTGATGAAGACAAAAGCGGTTTTGGCCCACCCCGCTTCATAGAATACTGATAACAAGATGAAACTTTCAGAAATGGTAATGTATAATGTGCAAAATATGTACAGGAATTTTCGTAAACTCAGCGCAAATATTTGGGAAGAAATAAAAGTTTTCTTAAAAAATCTCAAATTTTCCCACCTGTTTTTCGCTTATAACATAGAGAGTTTTCTGTTATATTATACGAAACTTACGGAAAAGGGGACAATATGTTAGGAAAATATTTTGTAAAAATTTGGAAAAGAATTTTTTAAATATTGCAGGAATTATGAGCATTTTTAGTAAATAATGTTTTACTGCGCATGCGCGAAACATAGCGTAATTTTTCTTTTACAACTTTAAAGCCAGGGCAACTTATGTAAAAAAATTCAGTTCAATATCATGACTATTCAGAAAGATATCGGCATTATAAGGAGCAGAATTTTAGCTCCTGTCGAAGAGAAGCTAAAAGATGAGGGGTTGTACACAAGTTGATATTTTTTAAACATATCTTTAAATAATTATATTGAATTGTATAGCGGTTAGAATTTGCTGAATACCCATGAAGATTTATCAATTACGTGCATAACTTAAATTCCAGCTAATTACGCACTATAAATAACAAAAATTTTATTACTTTAATTATATTATTTACGTGATTATTAACAAGTTACATATTACAATTTTACGGCCAAACGATATTTTTAAATATATTTCTTTTATGGCGAAACGATTTTTTGCCTAATTAATTTCTTTTCTTAAAATATCTTAATAATTCTATATATATATTTTTAATTGTTACGAATAGTAGATTTGTTCATGGGTATTAAGCAAATTCTAACCACTATACAATTCAATATAACTATTTAAAGATGTAAGTCTAAAAAATATCAATTTGCGTACAACCCCTCATCTTTTAGCTTCTCTTCGACAGGAGCTAAAATTTTGCTCGTTGTAATGCCGATATCTTTCTGAATACTAAAGATAGTGAACTGAATTTTTTATATAAGTTGCCCTATATATCTGGCTTTAAAGATGTGAAAAAAAAAATACGCTATGTTTCGCGCATGCGCAGTAAAACATTATTTACTAAAATTGCTCATAATTCCTGTAATATTCAAACATTCTTTTCCAAATTTTTACAAAATACTTTTCCAACGTATTGTCATCTTTTCTGTAAGTTTCGTATAATATAACAGAAAACTCTACACGTTATAAGCAAAAAACAGGTGGGAAAATTTGAGATTTTTTAAGAAAACCTTTATATCTTCCCCAATAAATGTGCTGTGTTTACGAGAATTCCTGTAAATATTATGCACATTATATATTACCATTTCTGAAAGTTTCATCTTGTTATCAGTATTCTGTAAAGCGGGGTGGGCAAAAAACGTTTTTGTCTTCATCAGTTTTTAGAAGGTCCCCTAATTGCCCTCAGGACCGAATATTCAATGTAAAATGTGAGTTATTGTCTATTCTTTACATGTCCGAAGTTTAAAGGCAGTAAGTCAAACCATTCTGGAGAAATTCTAAAAAATGTGAAAATCTGCAAGTGTCCGGATACTTTTGGGCATATAGTGTAATTCTAAAAAAATAGCTAACAACGGAAAAGTGCTCGTGAAATTGCTTCTGTTGCAACTGTGGTTATTCCATAATTTCTGAGTTGCTGTATTATTAATTTTATGAGTAGGGGGAACAATTCCGAACTCAGACCACCGTGACATTTTTTGATGCACAGTGATAGAGAAGTAATTTTAATGAAAAACAAGCAGTAGAATTTTTTTGTAGTTCATTTATCTTCAAAGCGATGCAATTAACTTTGTATAAAATACACTTTAAAGTTGAAAATAAAAACAGCTTAAAAAGTGCCATTGGTCCAGTTAAAGGCACCGTTAGCCCAGATTTGGGCCACAATTACTTTAAGCACAATTAAAGCAAAAATAATTTTTGATTCTCAAATTCGCACTAGCACGCAATGCACGAACCCAAGTATGACATTTTATGCACTGTATCACTTCTCCTTTATTTGTTTCCTCACATCTGATACAAACAAAACCGTGTCGCTTTAGTTTTTGTTCTTTTTTGAACCAACATTTCATGTACGAGAGTAAATCGTTAAGTTAGTCACAAAAGATAATAAAAAAATAATTTACCATGATAATCACACGGAAACAATTTTATTTTTCTACATAATCTCCACCAATGTTGATGCACTTATCCCATCGTTTTATCAGCGCCCCAATTCCATCTGCATAAAATTCTTTGGGTTGCTGTCTCATCCACAGTAGGACTTCGGTTGAACGTCGTCATCATCTGCAAAGTGTTTGCCTCCAAGATGTTGTTCTAGTGGACCAAACAGATGATAATCGCTTGGGGCTAAGTCTGGTCATCATCTTGGAGGCAAAGACTTTGCAGATGATGACGTCTTTCAACCGAAGTCCTACTGTGGATGAGACAGCAACCCAAAGAATTTTATACAGCTGGAATTGGGGCGCTGATAAAACGATGGGATAAGTGCATCAACATTGGTGGAGATTATGTTAAAAAATAAAATTGTTTCCAAGTGATTATCATGGTAAATTACTTTTTTATTATCTTTTGTGACTTACTTAGTGACTTACCCTCGCATTTAACCCTTTATAAGGCCATTTTTTTCTTCTAGTGGTATAATAAAATAACTTTGTTAATTAATTAAATTAATTAATAATTAATGACCAAGTCAAGACACTTCGTTATGGTTTGAGATAAGAAAATGGAACATCCAGGTTTTTGTTTCATTGAAAGATTTGGCGGGAACTTACGCCAACCTTAAAAAATGCATTTAAAAATTGTTGAATTTGGTGGGAAGTACATTCCCACAGCTTTAGAAAGGGTTAAGGTCTTTTTATTGTTTTTTTTAAAACTTGTTCCGCTTCCAATTAATGATGGCTATTAGTGATTATGACAGCTTTCTGTGCAATTCCTATAGTTCAATATAATAATTCCATTGATTTAAACAATCCAATTTAGGCAGCAGCTTTTTGTAGTCCAATCTAGACAACTTTTAGGCAAGAACAAATCCCCCATCTTTATCTTTAAACTACTTTTTGTAGTCCAATCTAGACAACTTTTAGGCAAGAACAACTCCCCTAACCTTATCTTTAAACTACTTTAATAAAATGATTAAAGTAAAGTAAAGCCAAATAAATTTCTCATCTGAGGATAAAATAATATATTTTCCTACTTACTCTAAAACACCGTAAGGGCTTTTTGTTTCTTTATGACGCAGACTTACGTCTCTCCATAGTGGTCTAACTGTGTGTCGGGAAAGGAAAAAATTACGACGCTTTTCGCGATAAAGTTAAACTCTTATAGTTCCGCAACCAAATAACACAGAGAGTTGGTTTTATTTTCATTTAACGGAGAAAGGTATACATAGAAGATTGTAAAAAGAATTTTAGAATTTGGAATTACGGTTTAGTCACAGTCGAGCTGCAAAGTTGGTGAAAATCAAGAAGAATTTTACATAGATAGAGTCACATAGTTACACTAGACTAATAGTCACACTAGACTATAGAGTTAATAGTCACATAAAACTACTTTAGACACAGAAAGTCACAGTTGAATAAGGTAAGTAAGTCTACGCCCCTCAATCCCAGCAGCCGTTTCACAGAGACAGCCTCCCGTCGATTCATATCAAAAAATATTTAACTTATGATTAGATATTTACTTATATATTTAAATGACATGCAATAGTTACGTTTGCCATTTGATTATGATGTCATGAATTGACTGCTTATTAATTCTGTTATGGGCTTTATGGTGGCTCATTTTTGCTGTTTTAGTAACTATCTGACTTATTTCAAAGTTTTCTTTGAAACTATTAAAGACAATGTACGTACGGCCTGCTGAGTTTTCATGAATGAGTAGTTAGCATATTAAAAATTTTTAAGTAATATAGTTGTGTTTTGAATGACCAGCAGATATTGCTCAACTAGAAATTACATGAATACAATGCAGACAGTTTTTGTGGCGATTTCCTTATGCCATTCCTAGAATGACTGAATTCTTGAAAATTGTTGCTCTCTCTTTTTTAAATCTCTGCTTTTGTGCAATATTTGTAACCATTTAGCCCTTTTATAAAATATTTTTTTGGAAGATCAGTAATCTATACTTATAAAAGACAAAGTTTGCGTGCGTGTGTGTTTGTCTGCGATGTCCAGACGAATCTATCTCACTTACAGTCATGAAATTTGGCACACAGGTAGTCGTAATGGTGACTGAATGCACCTCGAAGCCGAAATTTTAAAATTTAATCCAGAAAATTTTTTATTTAATGTTTTGTGTTGTTTTGGTTGATTTTTCGCACTAATTTGTCAATAGCATGATTTTGGATAATTGTACGAAAAAATAAAAAGAGCACGCGATTTCCGTTCTAATGAAGTTAGTTTTTAATTTCTACCCATCTTTTGCCATCAAAATGTTATTTTTGTTTTTAAATTTGTTGCATCCAACTTTCTAATAACACTATTATTTTCAATTTTTTTCAGCTTATAACTAGAACGGTTCTGTCGGATTTAAAACAAGAACGGTTAAAATATCTTTTCCTGTTTTTTTTAATTAATTTTTTCCTGGGCAGATAGAAGTTATTTTTCTCGAGCTAATTTTCTCCCGCAACACTTTTCCGGAACGCAGCTGGCTATGTGATTGGTTGAAGCGGAGGTGACGTCATAACCTTGAATTGGGTGACTGATTATTATTTTTGGCAGTATCTGAACGTTTTTATTCATCTCGCATACTTTGCTTGCAGTTAATAATTTTCACTTGTCAATTTTTTAATATTGTTTATCGCGAAAAAAAATAAGTGGTGTATCTTTTGTATTAATTTTGTTTTCAAAGCTTTTTCATGTCATTGTGGGCGTTTTTTTTTCATTTTGTTGAAGTCCTGATTCCACGGGCAACGCCGTGCGCGTACTGCCAAACTTCATTGATCGCCTGTTATGAATTTTTTTGAAAATATTTTCTCACATCTTTTGTGATTGAGAGATAAAAAAGAATTGTGAATCAGATTTGAACTCTTTCTTGTATGCTAAAGTTTCGGTACCAAAGAAGAAGGAAAAAAATCCTGTCCGTCGTTACTATTTAAATTAGATACAGGAATGATAACAATTAAATTCTCACACTTTTTGTATTAAAATGTTTGCTCTTTCGATATCAATAAATGTGAACTACAAAAAATGCAATTAATGTTCTTAGAAAACCACCTGCACGATAACCCCAGCGCTGGCACTAATTAAAATCTGTGTCGAGTTCCAAATAAAAAAAAGGCACATAACCATAAAAGAATTCGTTTAATCCTCTCTGA
>BGPR01050585.1:0-11031 GCA_013235015.1 Araneus ventricosus
AATTCGTTCTTTACGATAATTCCTTCTTTACTATTTATTCTTTATTTGCGATAATTCCTTCTTTACAATTTTTTCTTTATTTACGATAATTCCTTCTTTACAATTTTTTCTTTCTTTACAAAATCCCTTCTTTACACCAATTCCTTCTTTACAAACATGAAAAAAGTCAAGTTAAATAAAACTGTTTAATAATAAAGCATGGTAATTAAAGCATGATTCAAGTTCCTACTCATTACTTTCTCCATTTGACAGATTATTCTGATTGAATTTTGTTGAACATATGGATGAAGATACCATTGAATTACTCCCTCATTCACCGGTTCTTATCCCGAACAATTTATTTTTGGGACGGTATAAGAAACATAAGGTTCATACTTCATAACCAGCCAAAACCTATAATAAGCTAAGAACATCCATAGAAAATGAATGCAAATTACACGAAAAGGAAACAAATTAAGTTAAATGTAAGTGTCCTAAAAACTTAGGATTGGTTATTTTATAAACAAAAATTGATTCTCATGAGTAATACGAAAATAATATATATATCAACCATTCTTTAACAAAGCGAAGACGTAATCTGCAATATTAATTTTAAACTCTAATTTTAGCTCTAAATTTAATTTTTTAAGTTTGACTTTAAAATCTAATTTTAATTTAAACTCTATTTTAAAATTTGAATTATGAACCATGAATAAAAATAGAATGCAGAACATAATTTTATTTAATGCCTTTTTCAAATAAATAACGAGGAAAATAACTTTTCAAGCTTACTTTCTAACTTTCTTTAGCCTCACTTTTCGGCGGAAGTTCTTTAAGTTTCCACATATTTTCCTTCACTTTCATCCACTATTTTTAGAACGATTTATCATTTGAAACTTTTAAATAATAATAAAAATGTCAAACTGCATTTATTTTAAAAACATCTGCTTCCCAGTCATATTTCCGATTGCACACACATTTACTTCATCTAAACGCTTTTATAAAAACTGAAGTTGTTTCAAAAGTTGAATGTTTTTAAGTAGCTTAACTCAGAAATCCCAGCACTGGATGAAGTTGTCAGTTTCAATTCATTTGGCAACTTTTATCGATCCACAGAACTTTTCGCCTTTGAAACATTTTATTTAAAAGCTTTCAAAACAATGGATTAATTTGTTAGTTGAAGAAGAATATTTCAGAATCCTTTTATTTACAGAATTTCATCAAGCGTTTTATCAATTTTTGAGTGCTTTCTGTGCTATATTCAAACTAAGTTTCCCAATTGGAAGCAAGTAGTTGAGAGTCCTCATGCATTAAGAGTTCAATTTAACTTGAGTGCATAGTATGTAAAAGTGCTTTCGTTAAGGAATATGCATTTTTGAAAATAATAACTCCATTATCTTTAGCAATAACTTTTCGGTCGACAATCTGGTTATAAATTTATGAATACGAATTATGAGATGACAGTAACTGGAATTTTTATTTCTTATGAAAGCAATATCTATTCTATTTCCACACGTGTCTCTTGATAACATATCACAAAAAAGAAATTATCAGGAATCAAGATTATCAAAAATATAGGTTGTTTTATTTTTATCCAAAATGTTTCATTAATTAATATTTTACTGCTTAAAAGTGTCTTAAAGATGTGTTTTTTACTGAACTTATATATTGTGTTTTTACTTTTATTGAAACATAAATTTGGTTTAGACATTTATTGTGCCTCTTTTTCTTAAACTATTTTGAAACAAATTTGAAATTTTTCCATTTTGATTTCTTCAAGAAGAAAGTAATTGTCCTTCAGTGTGGTGAATGTGGTAATGAATGATAAGATTATAAAAATATAATAGGGGGCTCTGCCCCCTGCTCGCTAAAGCTCGCCAACCCCCAGGAGGATTGCAACGCAATCCTCCCAGGTTTGCTACGCAAACCTTGCTCGCTTCGCTCGCTATAATGAAGACATTGTGTGTCCTAGAAGCTATTCTAAAATCTTCATATATATATATGAATCAGCTTTATTTTGCTTCTGATGCTTTAACTTAAATCGGCACTGAATAAAATTTCTTAGCCTCAAAAAACATATTTTTCTTCAAATAAAACTTGCAAAGTAAAGCTGATTTCCTTTTAATGCATTCACCTTAATAAAGAAGGAATAAAATTTTTTGGCCCTGAAAAGGGCCGTTTTTTATATAGTGAAAGCATCAGGAACCTCCCCCATAAATACAGTTAAATATTTCACATTTTGGAGCTATCACAGAAACAGATTCAAAAGATTGTGCTGTACGAAAGCAGGTATATACATATTCAATAAATTCCTATATATAAAATAATATACAACATTGAAACAAATTAAAAATGTAATGCAAAAAAATCTATCTGTAATTTTTATATTTACACATAGCAGATAGTGCACACCATTAGTATCATAAAAGGGTACCATCTCGAATATTCACAAAACTTCCTTTGTACACAATTGTAAATTCACTTACAGTGAAAATATATCTGGGATAAAATAGTCTGTACAAACACGGTGCCCAAAAAAAACATATAATCTATATATTTACACGTTGCCAACAGTATGCAACCTTAATCATTCTCCGAGAACAGCGTGAAAGAAAACCCCTCTGAATTAAAATTGGTTCTATTTTTAATTGTTTACACATTGCAAAAAGTATGAAATATTATCATTCACCATAAGCAGCATGAAGTAAATTCACTTACAGTGAAAATATATCTGGAGTAAAGTTGTCTGTACAAACATGGCAAAAAAATCTAATCTCTCTATATATACATGTTGCAAACAGTAATTTTTATATTTACACATAATAAATAGTACACACCAATAGTATCATAAAAGGGTACTTGAATATTCATAAAACTTCCCTATATACACAATTGTAAATTTCAGAGTTTGGCGACACGACAGTGACAGAATCAAAGGATCTTACTCGAGAAAGACCCACATACAACTGACCATGGCTAAAAACTGGTTTGCTTAGATCTAAACAAATTTTATCAAAAGTTTGTCCCTGGGCTTTATCTATGGTCATTGAAAAGGCTAATCTAATGGGAAATTGCTTACGCTTGAATTGAAAAGGCATATTACTATCAGATGGAATGAGAGGTATTCGAGGTATGAGATAGGATTCATTGTTATTATCAGCACTAATTTTTTTTGCCACTATGACATTTTTCTGCAATTGAATTACTATTAGTCTCGTACCATTGCACAGACCTTTAGAAGGTGCTAAATTTCTTACTAGCATAATGATAGCTCCTGGTTTTAATCTTAATTTGTGAGGTGGCATTCCAGTTGGAGTTAAACTATTTAAAAATTCCTCGGTGTATGCGAGTTGGTCTTGCGGATCATTACTTACTATATTATCTATACTCTCATAAATCACTTCATTTCCTGGCATACACTCCAGGACACGATTATTAATTTGCATTGATAAATCGTTTGTTACGGTGAGAATAGCTCGACCTTTAAGCTCTTCTGGTTTCACTGTTTTAAAATCTATGTCACTAAAGAGTTGTTGAACGGGATCTTGAATTTCTGGATAGCAAAATGGGGGCAACTGAATTTTCTCTCCACTTTCACCTTCACCAACATGCAAAAGCCAACTCGCAAATTCTTTTTCGGAATCAAAAGCACGCATGTTTTCAGTTAATTTCATAACGAAAAAATCATACCAAAGTCTATGTTTTTTAATGCAGCTTGAAACTGTTAAAGATCGGGAACCTCTTAAAATGACTGGAAGGACTTGACGAAAATCTTCCCTTAGTAAAATTATTTTTCCACCAAACGGTTCATCACATTTAGTAAGGTCTTTCAGAAGTCTATCGACAGCTAAAAAGGCATGAACATGTGTCATTGGAGCTTCATCCCAGACAATTACCTTAGCATCCAATAAAATTTTAGCTTCTGAGGTGTTTGGTTTCAAATTGCATGTTGAAGTGGCATTCAGAGTAAGGGGAATTTTAAAAATAGAGTGAGCAGTTCTGCCTCCACTTAACAATGTAGCTGCTATCCCAGTTGATGCTACAGCAATGGCTTGATCGCCTTTTCCTCTAACTGCATGCAATAGAGTCGAATACACAAAAGTTTTGCCTGTTCCAGCAGGACCATCAAGAAAAAAGCACTTTGGCATATCAGTTTGATACTCATATATCGCATGTAGCACTTTATAGACAGCATATCTTTGTTCAGAATTTAATTTTTCAATATTTGCATTAGCCTTAGACTGCTCTTCTATAGCATCATAGGATAATCGGAAGAGATCACATTGTAAGTCTACTGATGGAAGATTCACTTTTCGTAAATTCAGGCCATAAGACTTGAGCAGTTCATTTAATTCTGCAAGGGCGTAAAAAGGGCCAGTTTCTTCCGAATACCTATGCACAAAATCTTCAGAGAGGGATTGTTTATGTTGAGTCCAAAGGTCAGGAATGTTCTCAACTTCCCCAAAACCACAAATTATAGCGAACAAAATTCGCAGGTAGCTAGGCATTTGCATTCTTGCTGCTTCAAGAAGAGTGTCATGCCAGTGCTGATCACCATCTAGAAGCCCAAGCACTTTGCATGTCTCTTGAAAAGTTTCACACAATGTTCCATCAATAGTTTTTAGGTCGTTGAAACTTATCACACCAGTTTTTCATAATAATAGCATTCGAAGGTAAAATCTTTCAGAATCCTGCACACTAACCACAGACATTCTTCCGATTACTTGTTGGCCCCCTCTTTGCCTCTTCTGCCATTTTGTAGAAGGTTTATCAAATACATAATACTGGGGGATATCAGCATAATAGTACTCATGTGCTTCTTCATCAATAAGGTTCAATTTAAACCATGCAGTCAAAGTGGTATCTTTTATAGAAGCCCGTTCAACTGCTTCATTTTCTTGCCCTTCTTTAAAAAAAATAGCCTGTTGTTCAGGCAAGTGAACTGCAAGTCTAATTACTGTGTGAGATTTGTCAGACATGCTGAACTCACTCAAACGCCACATTGCCTCTGGAGCACTAACATATCTCCCATCTAAGAAATTTAAAATCTCATCATGATTAACAATGTCATCATTTTTTAATGTAATGGAGGCTGCATCATGACCTTTGTAAACATATTTATATAAATATTTGACGCTTTTTACAGATGCACAAACTTCTACATTGATATGTGCATTGTATTTTTTAGATAGCCACGGATTATATGGTACTATCCAACGGTTATCAATGTAATGTTTGCCCACTCTAACTGGTTCTATACACCGTCTTTTGTAAACTGGATAGCCATTTACATTTTCCTCTGTCTCCTCTCTGAATGCTTTTGGGAACTGTTTAGAGCATTCACCATCTTTCATGCATGGAGCATTTGGATTTATAATACCACAGGGGCCATGGACCATACATTTGGTTACGATTTCAAAAAGCCTTCGATTAACATTAATGTTTGGTAATTCTGCACTAACAAATTTATCTATGTCATCTTTAGTACGAATTTTGGAAGAAGAATCCAATGTTAGTAAAATGTGACAATGAGGCAAGCCCCGTTTTTGAAATTCGATAACATATATGTAGGAAGTTACACACCCAAATACTTTACGTTTTATAAGGTCGTCCAAGAGCTCCGATAACTTCATCTTAAAAACTCTTACGACAATATCAGGTCTGTTTTCTGGTCTTTCCCGACCTTGCATGGCATTTAAAATTTCAGGTCATGACGGGTTGCAGGTAAATGTCACAAACAGGTCAGGTCGCCCGAACTTCCTGACCATAGCCATTGCATCCTGATAATTCTGCTGCATGGAACGGGGACTTCCTTGAAAAGAAGAAGGCAGTATAACTAATTTCCCCACTCGTAAATTGTTATTTGAGGCTCGAGTTGTTAGAGCATCTAAGAGTCCCCTGTAAAATTCCACTCTTAGATCCTTTTGATTTAAGCGGATGTAGTTAAGGCGAGATCCTTCAGTTTTTACGTAGGCATCTACTACATATTGCTGAAATAATTTGCCACTACTATGCAAAAGACTAAAGCCACTACGAACTGAAAGTCTATATGCATAAAACTGCAATTGAGTGACTCTATTTCTTTTGGCAGAACGTCTCTCCTCAACATGCTCCATCTCATTTGACCAACCCTGTTCCCCTCTAGGAAAGAGCAATGGATAAACCATTGGATCGTTACATTGATTTAATGGGGATATATTTTTACAACCCTCTCCAATTGGATAAATGCATATATCCCTATTTGCTGGTGGTTCGCCATCATTTGCGACAAATATGGCTGCAACCTCGGTCCTGGAAGTAGGTGCATTATATCCAAGTCGGGATGTTCCATAAAAATCATTTTGACGTTTACAGTTGGATTCGATTGAATCAACTGATGCATTTGCAAATATGATTTAGCATAAGGGTTTATTGTACGGAGCAATGCATCCAACTTCTCCATCACAGAACTTAGGCAAGATGGATTGTTTTCCAAACGCCGGCTGTTGGCTTCAGAGGCATCAAAAATATACAATTGTCCATAGCCAGGTTTAAATCTTTCATTAGAATACAGTGGAGCAATCCTGTGGTAAATCTGACCGTGGATTCGAAAGCAATATGGGCCATTGCCAGGAGGTGATTTTACTTCAGCCCCCATAGATGCAAACGCTAGTACAGCATTGTACTCTCTTATATGGTTTTGATAATTTCTGGCCTCTAGTGAATTGTTAGTGAGCAATTCCTTTAAAAGATCGGGAGTTTCCGCCAGATTCGGTAAACGAACTTTACCATCGTGACAGCATTTGGTATACTTGTTGCTGGAGTTCAATTCGTTTCGCCAATAAAGTGCTTGACAAAAATTGCATATTTCCGTCATCATACCGCAATCGTGCTCGGAAACGTTTGTTTCAGCTTGGGAATTCACCCTATTAGCCATTTGTTGATCGCTGCGTGCTCTGGCTCGTCTAAGCCTATCAGCAGCATTTCCAGCCGATCTTCGTTGAAATCTTTCATCCAGGGATTCCCTTGCACGCTGCTCTCGTCTACGCAAATTGTATTGAGAAGTTCGCAAAGAGTTCATTATAATTCTTATTATATAAGAGAGAATAAATAAATTCAAAAAGAAAAGTAACGACTTCTCCTGTAATCCGTAAGCATGTAGCTCGGTTAGCGAAATGAGGTAAACAAACTGATCGTTGCCAACGGGGAGAAAGAAATAAAGGTACTTTTTTTGCGCCACGCATAAGCGTTTTATATAATATAGATATTTTTTTACATTCAACATACCAACACTAAATTAGAGAATACAATGAGACGATAATCACTGGATAGTTATTGAATAAGAAGGCTCTTGTAAGAATGTTCTGTCAGAACTGGAATTCTGGGATGACAAAAGAAATGCCAGAACACATTCTTACTATCCAATGAAACACAGTCAGACTTTTCTTACAGCCAGTAAGATACAAGGATCTAGAACATATGATATTCTGATACATTACACTATAGTCCTATAATGTTTTGCAATATTGGATAAAAAGCGATAGATAAGGCATAAAAGGCATGCTGAATTACCTTAATGTTTTGCTAATGAAAAAACTTAATATGTTTTACAGAAAATGTGAAAACAGCATGAAGTTATGGAATAAAAATAAATCCGAGCTCATATGATACACGTATATTCCCTTTTAATTACGGAATCCACTGCGTGAACAGGGTAAGAAGATGTAGAATTCGAGCACAGGTTCCAAACCTGTGGTACACGAACCCCTGGGGGTACGCGAACTCAAAGTCGGTAATGGCGGACACAAGAAAAAATAAGGAATTAAAATATTACATAATTTTGGTTCCCCATGTTCGTGTGAAAAGTAGAAGTGAAAGTTGTGCAAGTACTAAACCTAACCTCAAAATAAGAAGAAAAGAAAGCAAAAGGAAGCATAATTTTTAACTATCCTCATAAGTTAATGCGAAATTTTCACAATACTGATTTTTAGGAGGTTACGCTTAAAGGTTTTCTCCTTGGAATTTGATGCGGTGGTAATAAACTAACGTAGTTAACATCCCTATCTACTGCATCCATTTATTCAAGGTAACTTGTAAAATATGAACACCGCAAACAGGACTGCATATTCTAACTGGCTCGTGCAGGAGTGAGGATATATTATAAATGCTAAAGAAGTTAACTCGTAGTAACTATAACAACTTTAATAACGTAACAAGATGAAATTAAAAGGTAAAGTAAATTATATTTAAATTAACATATTGACAACAAAAAGATAACAGTGCTATAAGAGAAGTGCTAGAAGAGAGAAGTTCCAGAAGGGAAGAGCGACGACAGATAATGTCCGAGCCTTTATATGACTCAATTTTTCTACGCATGTGCAGGAAGGTTGACTGCGTATGCAGGAATATGCTGTTGCCACAGATTTCATCCGTTTTGACTTCGAACTAATACTATTGTGAAAATGGAATAAACGTGAAATCAAATATAATTCCTGCAAATCTGATAAATTCCAGTGATGGGACACCTAGCCCCTTAACATAACTGATAAAAACATCTTTGCGTTGACGGATGATTGAGAGAGGGGGCAGCGATATGACGTCAGGGGTAAGCGAAAATAAAAAGACTAATCAAGGAGTACGCGAGGGAAAAAACTTTGGGAACTCCTGAATGAGAGGTTAGATAAAATACGCGGTTTAATTTGTCATGTAACTGAGACAATTGTGAATTTTTTTCTGATATGATGTTTTACTGAACATCCGAGGGTGTTTCAAAAAGTAAGGTAACAAGACCTAAAACGGACGAAGAAATTCCCCTGGCGAATTAAATTCCGGGCCTATCCTTTCAGTGGGAGTGCTATAATTTCTTGCACGAGCAGGTGCGTGTCGTACTTTTTACGACACATTAATTTTAGTCCCTTATTCTTTGGCAATTGTGAGATATTTCATAATAGTAATAAGATAGAGGTCAGAAAAGCAAATTTATACATCAAGAGTGTAAAATAATTTTAATATTATTTGCAAACTCTAAAATTATACTGAAATCAGAGAAAGTAATGGTGTTTAAAAGTGACGTTTTGATGTCTAATTTAGACTAAAAGACGTGGTAATGTCACGGCTATCATCAAATTTGACTCGAGTAGTAAAATGTTTCTCTATAAGACTAAGTTCTAAGTTTTTCAAGACTTGACGTTAAACTTTACGACACAAGCACAAAACAATACGAAATCACCTTGGCACTCGATAAAACCCATTTAATTCTGAACAGAGAGATCTCATGAAAGAATAGCAATAACATTTAAACAGTTTTGGACCCGAATCTGAGAACAGGGTATTAAAATTTCCGTTTGTCGTAAAATTTACGTAGGCGCGTTAGCAGGAAGTCTAGCAAGCACCTCACAGCCTTTAAACGCCGCCTATACATGAAGCTAATTGCGACGAAGAGGCAATGTGTCAGTTAAAACATGGAGGAAAACATGCCATGATTGAAGTAGGTCGTGCCATAAGGTTTCTGCTTCGAAAAAAATGTCCCCAGCTGAAATTCGTCGACAATTGATATAAGAGTGTAGAGCTAATGTAATACGTTTCGAGTAGTTCTACTGTTTTAAACACATAAAGGTAAGATTAAAAATAGGACCGGTGTAATATGTTTCTTAAAAGCATGGAAGATTTGAGTTTAGCTTCTATTCATAGAATATTGGCTATAAAATTTAAAATTTCAACAGCATTATTTTAAATTTAGATACATTGTGAAAAAATGATATCAAACATTTCTTGTATAATTTGCAATAAGTTCGGTATTATGCGTTCCGTGAAAGCATGACCGACTTTGGCAATCCTTTCATGTAATGTATAATTGATGGATTTCATGTCTTCGATTTTTGGCGCTTGTTAGAAAAAATATAATCATTTTACTGTCAAATTAAAAATTAAAGAAACAAAATACAAAAAAGTAGTGATTTTAAAAAATTTCATGTTTGAGACGCAACAATAATAATTCATTTTGTGAGTTGTTTCTCGCTACATTCAAGACGCATGTGAAATAACTTATATAATATTAATTAATACAAATTATGCTAATTCAATGTACAGTACACTAAGTTTTACAATAAAAAATCGATAAGTAAGGCATGACTAAGGGCCTAACTGACATCAACTAGCTGAAGCTCGCGACTACATCCTCGTGGTAATACACTATTGAACCTCATTACTCAGGATATAAATACTTACACGTCTAAAAGTTTTAATGTAAAAAAATCTATGTAAAATATTGTAATTAATGAGGGATCTATAATCCATTAACCACTTCAATTTATACATCCATAATACCAAACATGCAACAGAAAACGCCATTCCATATACACTTATTCCACTCCCAAGATGTTTCGTCAAAGGATTTTTAAAATCTCTTACGCTTGACAAATGACAAAATGAATGGTTCTGAAAATGTTTCTGGAAGAGATACCTATAATCTAATTCCACAAGTCAAAATGCGCATGGAACCATAGAGAAGAGAGAAATTAATCTTCTTTACTGGACACGGCCCATTTCTTACTTAACACTGCAGATTTAATTCAACAACTTCAGAGTATTATAGGTGTGGGCATAGGAATAAGTTACATTATGAAACCGAATGTTCATTAACAGAATCTTGGCATCTTAAGAAACCTGCGTCATCTCTTCAGTCTAGATCCTTAGAAATTATATCTACCAGCTACTCTCCCCTGTATTATTCTTCCTCCGATTACGAAGATCAATAATCGACATCAACATCCAAATTTGAATATGGAATTATAATATAAGAATAATAATACAATCATGGTCAAAAAAAGACTAAAAAATATATTTCTTAAGACAGAAAGTATTTCTGGTGATACCATCGACTCTTCTGTTACTATTTAAGATATGTAATTTCTTTTCTTTTCTTTATGTTTCTAAATTGATTATTTAATTTTTTTCTGGTATGCTTTCATTTCATTTCCATCTAAACCGATTACAAAGAATCGCAATGATTCTAGATACGGGGACATGAAGTAGTGTTATATATATACATCCATAATTGCAGATTTAGTTAAC
>BGPR01050586.1:0-11030 GCA_013235015.1 Araneus ventricosus
GTGAAATTTTTATTTTAGAGTTCAATTTCTGTGTGATTCTGAATTATTCTTAATTTATGGACATGAGTGTACAAGTTCGTATACATGATGGCGGCAAGCGAAAAAAAGCATTTCCCTATCAAATTTTTGCTCGAGGAGCGCACAAGCACTATTAGAACGACCTATATTCAAAGCCTAGAATCACAACAGAGAATTTAGACTTTGTTTTAGAATTTCCAATCTAAGCTGGCCTTCCAAACAGCCTGCGCCTGTTCTTTGCCTGTAGAATTATCCAGTTTCGGCACGGCAATGAGTTGTTCTTTAAGTCCATATGAAGTAACTATAGGAAAGCGTTCTTCTCTCGATTTTCGAGCACTCAAAGCAGGCAACAGTTTGTCATCCCAATGTAAGATCACTACATCAAGTACCTTGTATTGGAAATCAATTTTTATGTTTTCCGCGCGTTCTTTCAGTTTTTCTCTTCGGATTCTTTGAATTGAAGACTTACTTATCGGAAATTCGTCAATGTTACATCCAAGTGCATCAATAGTACCCTCAAGATTAAACACAGAATCTCGCGTACTTAACTCACACATGTCTAATGCAGCAACTAACATTGGAATAATAAAATCTTTCCTCATTACTGATTTACTTGCCCCAGGTTCTGAGCTTTCGATCAGTGTTGGGAAATCTTCTGAATCCATATTTTCACTAGAATTCGAAGAGGATTCTTCTTGCAATGGTTATGATACCGAAGATGTTGAAGCAGAAACATATTTGATTCGCTGATTTTCTTCTTTGACAGGTCGAAGTCGCGCCCTTTCCTCTTTGTCAGTCAGTTTTTTATCCACTGCACCAAGTGACCAGGTCGGACCGGCTCTCTTTGGCGCTGCAAGAACATCCTATCTTCCTCTATTTTCATGAACTGAAGTGCATCAGCGTGTGCAATGTCGAACAAATTGTCTAAATTACTTTCAAATTCTTGTTGTCGCCGCTTGAATACTTCTTGTAATTTTTTGCATTCTTTTGTAAGTCTCTCCAAACTTGATACACGTTAACAAGTTTCCTCACACAATTTGGCAACGAATTGGCAGATATGCGTGCATTTTCCCCAAAAGATAATACATTCGAGAAAAGCGAGATTTGCACTTTCATTAACAGTTAAATTCACTTCTCGAATATTGTAAAACAAAACTGCGAGAACTTGTCCATTAGAGGGAAGTTTTGAATCCGTTATTTGATGTTTTATGTCCCCTATTAAAAATATCACTTTTTTAGAACTACTCAATTACACTGCCATGTTCTGTTTACTGCTTAAAAATTATACAAACATTTGCTAACAAAACAACTTGGAATTATAAGCACGTTGACACGTGGACGTGCGCTGTCCTGAGTAAACTGGTGCTAACACGTTTCACGGGTTGCGCATTGCCACTGTTGAAGCTTTCCAAAACTTTTTTTCTGTTTTGTTTTGTTTTTACCATTTGCATCTGCTATGTGCTCCGCAACAGACACGTATCAGGCTGATACGTGTCAACGTTCGCTGGCTTAAGAACACAAGTACTTATTGACACTTTTAAATGCAAGTCGGCACGGGTTGCCGTGTTTCAAATTACATGAAACTTTATTTACAATTGTTTTGACATAAAAAAAAATAAGAGGGTATGCGAAAAAAAACAAACAACTTTCATTTTTTTGGGACACCCTAACGTACATCTTGGTTTAAGTTTCAAGTCAAAAGATAACAGAAAATCCCTGCATTTTCTCAGGTAGGGATTTAACATATAGACATGTGATCAAAGTGAAGGGAATAATAGCTATTTTTAGTAAATTACGTAAGTGTTTTAGGGAAAAGTATGGCGGCAATAAGTCGCTGATTTCGCGATTTGTGTAGGCGCGTGGAAGTAATTAGAATATTCTTTTAGTAATAAATATGCCAAAACGCGAGATTTAATATACCTCCAGCGCGGGACATAAAACGAAACTGGATTTTGGAATGCATTAAGACTTTAAAATATATAATATTAGAATTTAAAGCAAAATTAAGTGAGATTATTACATATATATATAATCCTTTTTCCATTACTATTTTTATTATTCCTTCTTTTCCTTAAACCTTCCTTTGGTTTGCTGTAAATACTAGCAAAAAATTATTTTTATTTAAATGATTAGTCGAAAGTGCATTCACCACCACTTAAAGCATAGTCGAAAGAAACATAACTACCATTTTTATCTTTTCTTTTGAGTCACGAAAATTTCCACAGTGCTTTCTTCTTTCAGCTTTTTCAAAGCAAAAGTAGTTAAGAAAATCATCTACAGTAAAAATATTTTATTTAATAGTGTCACTTTCTATAAACTGAATTTTTTAAAACTTCAGGTGAAAGTAAGAAATTAAAAAAATGCTTCGTTTTCTTATCAGTTCTCACTTTCAGGATCGCAACAGAAAGTGCTAGACGAGATTTCTTACAATATATAGGGAAATGAAAATTCTGTTTAAATCTGTTTTTAACTGATTTTTGGAAAGTTCTTTCTTTTAATGACTCTTTTAGTTCAAAATCTCCAAAAGGTTTCAAATTTCCTTGAAGAATTTTAGCTTTTATTTCAGCGACAATTTTTATAAATTTAATCATAGTTTGCTAGCATGAAATTATCAAATTTAATGCAAATAAAACTTGTATTATCGAGGCATATAAGGGGTGGCCATAAAATAACGTGAGGTGTTTAGAGATTGTTTGTAAAAAATCTGGTTAGCCAAATGTAACCAAATTTGGTCAACATACATGGGATTTTGATCACAGGGCGTAAGATCTGGGTAACGCAGCAGCCATCTGCAAGGTTAATTAGCCGTTCGTCTGTAAAATATTGTCATAGAACTTGCTGAACACTGTATGAGGAGGTGCTCCAATTTGTATGAATACGGGAGGTACCTATGCTTCACTGTTCTGAGTGTAATTGTATGAAACAGTAGAATGAATGGAAAAGTGAATGATTGGTGAATGACTGAACGAGAGAGATATATTATGTGTATAATGAAATAATTCTCTCCCTTTCAAGTAAAACTGAAATTCAGGTTTAAATAATCTTTTTAGCTAAGGCCAAGGATAATTAATCCCAGGGGAGGTACGAAGCGCACAGATTCCGAAACTTTCCACTATTCCACGCGGTTTCGAATTAGAGAAATATATTTATCCCATCTGCAAGAAATGGTAAAAATACCGATTAAAATGGTTCATTCTTGTATCCTCATCATTTTACATCACAACCCAACTTTTCATTGCTTATAAATTCCGCGCATTAGATAAGTACTTTTTTTTAAATGAAAATGATTCCCGGTTCTTCTCTTTTTGTTTACCTTACAGCATTTCCAAATAATCGATTCGCTTTTTAAAATGTTATTTGCTTTTTTTTTGCTGCTTAATAGGAATTTTTGATGAATGAAAATAAATAATATGATCTTTTAGGCTTACTTATATCTAGTCTGAAGCCGAGTTTCTGTCTTGTTTCTTTTCTCTCCTCACACATCAAACGAAAAGGCGGGAAATTTAGTTTTATTATAAATACTTCTCGTATGATTCAGAGCTGAGTAGAATCTCTCGATTGTTAAGGAGAGGTTTTTGAGTTTTCCTCTAGGTCGTAAGCTCAAGATTTAAAAACGTCTCTTTCCAGAGCAAATGTGATAGTTTTACGGAAAAATTTAAAAGCTAATGCAATGCGTGGTTTTACTGTTGTCGGATTACGATACAGTCAAGAAATACGAAATGCAAAAACATTTCTTTTCACTCATTTCCGAAAGATCCTGATGTTAGGAAAATTTGGATTTGTAGATGCAAAAAAAAAAAAAAAAAAAAATCTCTTTAATGATGCAAATGTTTGAATTTTCTCTCAGCACTTCACGACTATCATCGTGATTTAAAATCTGAATTGCTTGGTTTTCCTGTAAATAATAATAACAGTTCTGAAACCAAAAAACTATTCCAACATCATTTTTGTTTTCAAATGAAATGACGAATCAAAGACTTAATCAGTTACAGATGAACATTCTCAATCAGAATGGAACATATTCTTCTGGAAAGTGCTATAGACTGATTTCTCATATTGTACGAAAATGAGCTTTGGAAACTACTTAATTGATTGCCATCGAAGCGGAAATATTCTAATCAAAGGTATTTAATATAAGTTTTGTTATTATTATTCTGTTTAAAACATAGCAATTAGATAACCGTTTATGACTAATATTACAAGCAAATATTGATCATTGCATTGCTAGAGAGATTTTATTTAATATATATTTATTATTCTGGATGTGAAAATGTGATATATATATATATATATATAATATAAATCCAAATATAACTAGTATATAATCATACAGAAATAAAGTAAACAAAACATATCAAGAATTAAATCCTATACTAAAAAGTCATTATTTGAAAAATACATCAATTTTAAATAAAATCTAATAAATTGAAATTACTAAAGATACCATAAACAAAAAATCAAGTTTAAGCATTATATGTCAACAAGTGAAAGAACTCTGTTGTTATTAAAAATAATGAAATAGACAATCCAAGTAAATGGAGTTTTCAGCAATTAATATAGCAGCTTGGCTGTGGACAAGCTTTAGCCAGGTTAAATTAATTTTGCTGTACAAACCATCCCTGTTACTATTGTTGCTGAAAAAACAAACAGGGTAATTTACCCTAAAAATGAAAGAATTTAGAAAGAAAAGCCCTAACCCTAACAATAAAACATAACTGTATAGAAACGACTAAAATTCATGATAAAATATGTAAATATCATAATATTGCACTAAATACAGTAAATATATAATTCAATAAAATACCGATACTTTTCATTAAACATAAACTAATCTGTGTCTCCTCTTAAACTTACCAGAATTCATCTCTTTCAATATAGCCCGCCATGCACATTGACATCACATGTTGCCACAACTAAAAATCTTACCATGAATCAGCATAATTGACCAAATAATATAATTAATTTTTGATATCAT
This sequence comes from Araneus ventricosus, assembly GCA_013235015.1. Classification (NCBI taxonomy): domain Eukaryota; kingdom Metazoa; phylum Arthropoda; class Arachnida; order Araneae; family Araneidae; genus Araneus; species Araneus ventricosus. The sequence continues at coordinate 4,994 of BGPR01050586.1, forward strand.
GAATTAGTAAGATACATATATTAAAATTTTTAAAAACCATATTAAAAATGTAATACATTTAGTTATCTAGAAAATATTAGAAAATAGTTAAAAATGTCTATTAAAAAGGAAATATTCACATGAAAGATCCTGGTGCCATCTATGTAATAAATCTGAAACAAATAACTCAATAGCCAAATTTGAATAAAACTACACATTACGAGTAAAATATGTGAAAACACTATCCCACTAACAAAGAAATAAAAATATTCTTTTATAAACCAATATGAGTGATTTATTTTAAGTGACCCAAATATTTCTTATCTATATATACTCTTAGAAAACCTATAGGCATTCCATAATCCAGGGCAAAGGAATAGAAATTTCTTATCTTCTTAATTCTAATATCAATGTCTGTTACTAAATTATTATTTCTAATTATATAATTTTTTACTAAATTCTTGAAGGCAGAAATGCTAAGATTACTATTCCAAAAATGGAATTTATTAATTTGAAAATTAAATGCATTTCTTTTATCAAAGATATCTGTATATTTTTGGTAAATTATGAAATATTTTCTTTTGAAATATTAATTTGAATTTATTTAGTATCATTATATTTTTTGAGTGTGTTGTTTATGCTTTATACATAATTGGTTCTGAATTTTAGAATTTGCATTTTCGTGAATTTATATTGAATAATAGCATTATTAGTCTACGTATTTAATTACAGTATTAAAGTAAATAGTTTAAAATGTACTTATTTTAAAATTCACTTAAAATTTTGAGTATTACTTTGCAAAGTTTAAGTTACAAATTTGATTTATTCATAGATTTGATTTATTTATACATAGTTTGTTTTTGTGCATCTCTTATATTTTGAAATGAAATCCCATACTAATCTGAAAATAACATCTTTCGACTATGGTTATAATAGGAAATGCTACTTAAAAAAATGGCCTTAAATGTTTATAAAGTAAACTTAGTTTAAAGTGCTATAAATTTTATAATTCACGTAAAGTTTAATTGCTTCCTAAATTGATTTTGCGTAAAATCTTATCTAAATGTGTTGTTGGAGTATGGCAAATAATTTATATTACATGACTTAAAAGAAAAGTAAATGAAACAAATTTAACTCGAATTGGAGAAATTAACATATGAATATATATATTAACACCAAATCCCTCTATTTTGAGGCCTCTGGAGATCTGTTATGTCCTCCAGACTGTTATAACAGTTTGATAGTGAATTGTGTTAATAATAAACATAAAGAGCTTTCATAGGAGATTTTGCGATGCGGATTAGCGATTAGCACAGAGTTTGACCATCAAAACCAAAAATGCTCATCTCTACAGGCTATAATGTCCCATCGTATCTTTCTTACTAGACAGAAGATTCTTCACTTTATAAAAAATAAATTAAGTCATAATTTTTAATTGCCATACTACCATTACGACACTTACGAACTTATAAATTTCCTGATTTCTGAAAAAAAACAAAAAAAAAATTTATATTTTAGAATTACATATCAATGTTTTTTATTTGTTTACATTTACAGTTTTTACATGTACCAAGAAGCTTCAAGAACTTGATCCAAGAATTATAAAAATTTACTTTAGTTTTCATATTTTTATGAAGTACATTTGAAATTATTTTTATATCTTTTTGCTATTCAGTATTAATATTATTACTTCCTGGCCATGATCATTAGTATAACAAATATTAAATTAAAAAAAAAAACTTTTCCAACTTCGCAGAGTCGATGCCCACTTGGGCCCTGTTGTCATACGAGTCTTGCGGAGGGGGGAAATTGTAATGACTTAGAAATTTTCTATCTTTAAAATAAATCCTTCTTAACGACAGTTAATTCTTAATTACTTCCACTTTCATCGTAATAAGCTTACTTTCACTTCCACTTCGAGTCACGGGTCTTTCGGGAAAATCCCCTTCTTCCACTATGTAACCTTTCTGCGCATTGTTAACTGCCCTTTTTTGCTCTGACTTGAACTGCCAAGTGACACACGGCTGGTGTTCCTCGTCAGTATGATCATGGCGGGGACTTGTAAAAATGATCCATGACAAAATCATTTAAGCATCTTTGTGGTACTTCAATAAAGAAGAGATTCCGTTAATCGTCTATGAAAAATTCTTGCAATGCCTCTACGAACACCCAAAATTTGAAGAACTTCTCATATATATATATATAACAAATAAGAAACAATCATAGCAGAATTGTAAAAGCAACATATACAAACATAAACATTCATAAAACAAAATGTCAAGAAAAAAATCTGCGGTAAGAAAAAGCCGAGAGTTCTTATAGAGAGAAAATAAACAAAAGGAGAATATATATATATATAAAAGGGGAAGATAAAATAACATAGAAATATATACACAAACGCGACGAATGCGCAATAATGCTGCAATTCAAGAAGATTTGTGGAAAATATATCAATGTCATGAAAATCAATAAATGTTGAAATAAAATGGAGAGACTGTAGTTAATCGGTAAAAGCGTATAGATGCTCATCAGAATTCGAATGAAATACCATTAGTATTCATTCGAATTCTTAGTTTATCATAATGTTCGGGGTAAAGGACAGTGTTTTTAGCTTTATGCCAACATTGTTCGCAGAAAACATTATGATTTCACTAATTTTTTAGCGGTTCGTATAGATTTTACTTACCCTGATGAGCATCTATACGCTTTTACCGATTAACTACAGCCTCTCCATTTTATTTCAACATTTATTGATTTTCATGACATTCATATATATATATATATATATATATATAGTTAAATATTTCAAATAATCAAAACATGTGTTATATTTTCAATATATGCATATATTAATCTAAAAAATAAATAAAGTTGCCTTATCAATAATCATACAAATGAAATACAAAAGATAGTTTGATTATAGACTATTACTACTATGAAAAAGCCCAGTAATGAAATTCCAACAATTAAATGCCAATCAGTCTTGGGAACCGATATGTGTCGCATTAATCTATATTTGTGGCACCAACCCTCTGCGAAAGCCAATTGTTGGAAAAACGAAAAAATAGGGGAATAAATCGCCAAAACCTTTCAAGATTAGAAACGAGAAAGGATATAACTTAAAGCATACCAATTCAATAGTCTTAATTATTGTTATGACTTGAGTATTATCCTAAAGACGGTTCCGCATTTAAAGTGAAATTATTATTTCTAAATTAGGCTTTTAATACTATAATAAAACACATTAAAAATTAACTATAAATTTAGATTTAACATTTTATAATAATATATATTATATTTGAAATGTACAGATAAATGAACAGATTGCATCATAAATGAATATATGATGCAATCTATTCTTAATCTAGGGGCGCCATCTACCTATGAAGTGAATTACTAATATCTTTGTTTCCATCATATATGATCACATCAAAAATAAATCTAAAAGACTATTAATTTAATGGCGTTAAATATTTCTTATTAACATAAGCGTACATGAAATTTATAGGATTCCCATATCGCATAGCATTTTCAAGAAATGTATCAATATATGACTGCTGTTTTAATCTGTCTGTGACTGAAATAGTGCTTCTTTGAATATAATTTAAGACGATATTTCTATAAATTTGACTTGTTTATATTGAACTGAAAAGTGTTTCTTTTATCATAAATCTCAGTGCTTAATTTATTATCAACTATTTTAATTTTAAGATCTAGAAAATCTGCAGAAGAAAAACCTTCATTAGTTTTTAGTAATATCAAATACTCTGGATAAAAGTCAATTTGTGGTGTGTAGTCTTCTACTGTTGAACATATTAATAAATCATCAATACATGATATAAGAATTATTGTAAATATTTTCTTTTTTAAAATAGTGTAAATATAAATTAGGTAGAGCATTACTTGCTGGCCCACCTTCTGGAAGTCCTTTAATTTGTTGGTATAATTTATTGACAAAGCTAATATAATCTTTTAAAAATATAACTTCTATTAATGTTTTTTTTAATATTAATCAATTTATTTATGGTAAAATGGTCTTCATGAATCTGTAATAAAATTTTCATCATATCTTTAATATCTATACTATAGAGTAAATCTTGAAAATCAAAAGTATGCACAGAATAAACATTTATATCTTTAATAATATATATATAGTAATATAAACCGAAATATAACTTGTTATATATGACCATACAAAAACAAAGTAAACAAGACATATCAAAATGCAATTCATAAACAAAAAATTTATTAATTAAACAAAATAACCAAATCTAAAATGAAATCTAAAAAATTGAAAATACTATAAATTTCTTAAAAGCAAAAGGTAAGTTTAAACATTTAAATGTTAACATCTAAATGAACTCTGTTGCTATCAAAACTATTGAAATAAGGCAATCCAAATATATGGAGTTTTCAACAATTAAATTAGTAGCTTGGCTGTGGACAAGCTTAGCCAGGTTAAATTAATTTTGCTGTATAAACCATCCCTGTTACTAAAGTTGTTGAAAAAACTAAAAGGGTAATTTACTCTAAAATGAAAGAATTTAGAATGAAAAATCTTACATTAGCACTAACAAAATACCATCGTTATATAGAAAGTACTAAAATTAAATCTATGAAATACATCAATATATTGCACTAAAAACAATAAATACATCATTCAGTAAAATATCCAGACTTATTTACTAAGAATTATAGAATCAGTGTTTTTACTTATACTTTACTTGTAATCCACATTTTACACTCATGTCCATAAATTAAGGATAATGAAGTTCAGGCAAAGAAAGGGACAGAAGCAAAACAAATTTGACTTATTTGTAAAGTCTATTTATTAAACAAAAGGTAAAGAGCAAAGCAGATGCTATATGTTTGACATAATTAATAAAAATTGCGATTTTTACTCCCTGGAGCAAATTTCAAAAAAGAACCTATTTACAAAAAACAGTATAACATGGTTAGTATGATGGTTAATACGGAGTATGTCTCCCGGACGATGCAATACAGGCCTTACAACGCCTAGGCATGCTGAGTATCAAATTATCAATCTGATCTTGGGGAATATTACACCACTCATCAAGCAATGCCCTCCGGAGTTCCGGTAGACAGGTGGGAGGGGGTTGACGGGCTGCAATTCGTCGGCCAAGCATATCCCACACATGTTCTATTGGATTCAAGTTCGGTGAGTATGCTGGCCAATCCATACGGGTGATAACCTCCGATTGAAGGCATTCAATCGGAGGTTCAATTCAGACAATGTTTGCACGGTGAGGACGGGCGTTGTCATCCATAAACAGAAATTCAGCACCCATGGCCCCCCGAAACAAACGTACATGTTGTTCCAGAATGACATCCCGATAGATGTGGCCTGTCATCTTTACACTCTGAACATGCAGGTCAGTTCTTGAACCAAGAATAATTCCTCCCCAAATGAGCCATCCTGCACCACCGTAACGGTGTCGTTCAATGGTGTTCTCTTGGTGGTAACGGGTACCTGGCGCTCTGCATATGAAAGTCCGGCGAGAATCAGACTGCAAACTAAACCTGGACTCGTCGGAAAACATCACACAAGACCACTGTTGCGGTGTCCACAATGCATGCTCTCTACTCCAGGCTACTCGCAGGCGACAGTGAGTTGCGGTAAGTGGAACACATCTGACAGGCCTACGAGCATATAGACCAATGTGCCCTAAGCGTCTGTACACGGTCTGCCTTGAAACTGTCGTACCGGTAGCTGAAGAGAGCTGACGAGACAGGTCTGATGCTGTGCTCCGTCTGTTTCTTTTGGCAGTAACTGCCAAATACCGGTCCTCATTCGGCATTGTAACTCGGGGGCGACCTGTGCTGTAACATCTACTCACATTACCATCATCTTGGAATCGTTGCCAAAGCCTGGAGATGACACTCTGGGCGATTCCAAGTTCCTCGGATACTTCCAGCTGGGTACGTCCACATTCCAGTCGTCCGATAATTCTAGCACGTAAAAAATCATCCAAATGCTTCCTTTGTGCCAAAACTATGCGGTTATTGCACTGAAAGGCTTTTAAAGCGCTTGTGAACA
>BGPR01050587.1:0-11030 GCA_013235015.1 Araneus ventricosus
CAGAATATGCAACTTCCTCAACATATACTTTCAACAGACTATTAATGGGTCATGACATCAGACGATTGCTAGTCAGTTCTACTCTTTGTTATTTAAACATCAGCAGTCTCTTAAATGATAGACACAGAAGAACATATTTTATTTTATTTAAAATCTGAAACTAAATTTCATAGATTTTACCATAAGTTCATTTTAATTTGAAACTTTTTTCGTTATTATTTTTACTTCTTTGAAATCTAAATAATAGGGAGTTCTGTCTTCCACTCTATTCCTTTTATGTTGTTCAAAAATTTTATTGAGAAGACAAATATTTAGGTGCACTGGTCACGTTCATCCTTCAAATATTCAGAGAATAGTCACGCTTTCTATCTGAAATTTAAAAATTGAAGAAGTTTGAGACATTCGTTTCGTCATTGTTTATACAACGAATGAAGAGCGAATAGGCTGTCAAAGCTAAAAACAAAACAACGCATCTGTTTTTGCCTTCTTTTATCATTTCAAAAAGCTTTCATAAGCACGGTTGGTGTATTTTTGTTGCTTGGTTTATTTCCATTCTGACACATCTGACAACGATGTAATTTCAGAAATCTGCTTGTTTTCATTCTTATTGTTATTATTTTCAGGATCTTGCTTCATTACCTAAAATTTCCGATAATCTTATTTAAAAAATAAATCATAAAATAGAACTAAAATTCAGGATTAAATTTTCGAAGTAAATACTTTTACAAGCAATGCGAGTTTTACATGAGCAAAAGTTCTGTTCAGTCAAGAATTCTTATTTTCCAACATTATAACTCTGTGAGGGGCATGTATTTACTTTTTCGTGATTATATTCACTACTATTCCAGCAGCGCTACTCAGGAAAATATTTTTGTTACTTTCTTGCCTGTTGGAAAGAATTGTTGAAACGATATTGAATGTTTTATGTAGTAGTACCATACATTGAAAGCCAGATCTATCATATCAATTACAAATTTACCATATAGTGTCGATCAGTTTATCACTACATTAGTATTTTCTACAGGGAATGCTCTACCAACTGTAATTTTGCTAATATAAAAAAACTACTTTTTCTTTTAGTTCATGGTTTTTGTCTTAACTCTTACTAGGGTGTAAACCTTAGCATGTAATAGGAATTGTTTGATTTGTATTTAATTAGAAAAACAACATTATCAAAATGGGTCTATTTAGTATAAATTCAATCCGTATTCGAAAAAGCCCAGGTAAGCCACATGAAGCAGTTAAAATGAAAAAAATTGATTGCTAAAATTTTACAGAAATTTGAAAAATTTTGTTAGACACGCACATAAAGAGTGAGGCAATCTCAGTTCGGAGGTTCTGTTTTCGTATCTCATCAAATGGGAGAATTTAGATAATATAATTCATGTGCCAAATAGGAACCCTTAAAATTAATTCTCAGAACAATGGAAGTAACAAGTTAAATAAAATGTTTCCTCTTTCTGGTTATTAGTTCATTAGACTTCATATAAAAGAAACATTCTGAAAATGAATATTATGTTCTTTTCTTTCTGAAGTCTAAGCAATTCTTGTATTCCTGATGTCGTTCCGATGATTATTTTATTTAAGTTTATTTATTTTGTTCATAACGGGAACACACATATGAGATTCTCTCTCTCTCTGAAATTATACCCAATATATTCAGACTCCAGCATCATTTTAAAATATATGAGATAAGTATTTAGAACAAGTTTAAATTCAGTTTTAAAAATGTATTCTTGCTTTTGTTGATCGATAAGAAAATAATAAAATATCGATATAGATTTCAGAGAGTAAGAGAAACTATTTTCAAAAGCTAAAATCAAAGAAACAGTCTTATTGAAAGATAATGACTATAGCTTGCTGACTTTTAATCATAGTTCAATTTAAAAAATATTTTATTCAGAAAACTTTTATTAATTTTCAACTTAAAATTCAAGCAAATATTTTTCAATAAAGGAAACTGAAATTCTACCACAGAGAACTGGCAATTATCAGAATTGTTCATTTTTCTTTTCATGACCATTTTAATATTTTTAACTGCCCCGTAACTTTATTTTCTTGTTTTAGAAGTCTTGATTGATATGTCTTTTCGGAAATATGTCTATATAATTCTCCTAAATATTTTTCTAACCCTTTTATTGCATCCTATTTTTAATGCAATTAATCTGATGATTTTTTTAATTTCTACTCTTATGGATTTTTTTTAATTTTCTTATTAATCTGAAAATCAACTATTTCAAATTTGTATTAAGTTTTAAGCTAGAATTTTTAGAGAACTTTTATTCAAAATCTTGAAATATTTGTCCTCAAGAAATCACGCCAAAAAACTTTATAACATTTCTTGCACTGCCTCTTTTCATTCGAAGAGTTATTCGTCCATTAATTTTACAACCAATTTTATTACTGCTGAATATATTTTTTAATGTTTTTACTGTCCTGAACATTTAATTTATTATCTTATTCATTTTTTCCGTTCTTTGAGAATTTCCTTATTAATTATGATACTTACGTTTTATAGTCTAATATAGAGATACTTTGATTTTGCTTATCTATCAAAGTATCTTTAAAGATCAAAAAATTATTGATTATAAATAATATATCAAATACAATGCTTATAAAAATAAATATATATATAATGCTTTTATAAATTATAATATAATATATAATAGAAATATAAACTTTTGTGTTTCTCCTGTATAATGTTACTATTTAATGTACTGTAATAAAATCTATTTAATTTCCTTATATTATTTCCTTCACATAGCCCGTAAGATTTATCGTTATACGGTACATTCATCTAATATACATTCAAATATTAAAATATAATGATATTTATGTTTTAGAGTCTATTACAGAGATTCTTTATCGTGATAAGGTATATTCATCTAAAAATATAATGATATTTAAGTTTAAGATTCTATCTTGTATAGCATTCAAAATATTTCTATGAATCAAAAGTTCAATGCTTATAATTTTTCTCTTGTACAATTTTAATATTTAAAGTATTGGTATTAAGATTTATTTAATTTCTTTATATTTTTCCTTCATACACTTTGAAATCTATAATATTCATCGAGATAAGAGACCTTCATCTAAAAATATTAAAACAATCACAGTCTTTTTATTCCCTCTTAATGAAAATACCTATTTTTCTCTTAAACATTAAGATAAAGTAAAATAAAAAAAATATTTGCTTCCGTTTTCATTTACCACTCATGAATAGATATTGATTTCTGAATTTCCTCACATTAATCAGAGTAATTGTTCGATTAACTTTATTATTGTTCCTTAAGAAACCATAATCAAATGCACAACATAAACACTAATTAATCTCTAGATGCTAATTTGATGCTAAGGTATTGTCAAATAAATAAATAATTAATAACTTCGGTTTGAATATGTTCATATCTTCCACAATTCTTAAAGAAACTCAAACGTTTAAAGGTATAAAATTATTTAATATGCTTATTTGAATATATATTAGTTTTAAAAGCATTGAAAATCTCATTTTTATTGCATTTAATTACAAAAATTCACAACTTGGATTCTCACAATGTGGATAGTTATTAAAATTAAGCCTCTAGAACATCTTCATACAGATAGCGAATTAAGTATTAAATATGTCTTACTTTACATATTAACCTACCGCTGGCATCGTGAGACTGTTCCCTATTTATCGTACTTTTTTTACTGATAGAACCTCCAATAAACAAGTGAAAATTCAATAACGTTTAATGGCATATCTTATGTTTACTTAATCCCTTGATGAATGATCATCTTTCAACTACCAACGCTCATAATTAAATGATGCGTTAGGTATTGAGATGTTTGATTATCATAAGCTAATTTCATTATTATGCGCAATTCAGATCATTAACGCTTACATCAAAGCTCTTAATTGAATTTTCGGCGATCAGTTGGAAATATTATGCCTTACTAATTCTAATGCTAACAATGAAAGTGAGAGCATATTGTCTGACAAAGTTAATAGACTGTTTTCCATCGCTGAATTATTTAAAGCACTTCTTATTTAATATGTAATCCAGTTATTCTAACAACGAGTTCAAAAAACCAGCTTTTCGCTATTAAAACAAGCAATTATCTCAGTTACCTTCTTACGATGGAATACTGAAGACATAAACATACATACAGCCATAGGTAACTAATTTAATTATTGAAAGTATAACTAATAGAGGTTATTTCTTGCAATTAGAATTTTCGCCATTTCTCTTGAAATAGTTACTGAATAAAAATAAACGTTATAAATGAATTGTTTTCTGGATTTCTCAAATTTTTACGTTTTATTGCATTGCATTCATAATGAATATAAGAATAACGTTGATAATTATAATAGAATATCACGGAAATAGTTTTATCCTGATCGTGCGTTTATTTTCGGCTTAATATTTTAAAATTAAAAATGTCCTTCTTAACCGAAGATAAATCCTCCATATCAAGACGAAAGCTACCATGGGATAAATAAACCAGACCCAAACTCAAAAAAATAAATATTATAGAAATTTATGTTTATTTCAAGAAGTGCAGTATATTATGCAGGGTAAAATTTGTTTTCCTAAAACATCCTGACACACGTTTCATATTCCTCTGGATACAATTCTTCTTTCTACTTTAAGAACTCTAACCTTTGAAGTAAGAACTATTAAACTTTTAGAAGTGAATACTTTCAAACTGACTAATGTAAATGTTAATAACTCTAGATTTTATAGATGATTTGAAATACTTACTATGCAATTTTTTTTTCAAATCTGGCTGGAAGATATTTATTAATTTTAGACCCATCAATTTAAACGAATTTTGCTTTCTAACTGAGATCATCCTGGACAGCGGTTACCTCCATACCAATGAGATTAGGTATCAGTTTTTCATTTAATTTAATTTAGTTATATTAACGTCCCGTTTTGAAGCAACACGAAGGCTATTTTGAGACGAATCTCGTAATTTTGAGCCATGGTCATATGACGAGGAAGGCACCTGAGCTGACGACCCCTCTCCACACTTCCGCACCACACCTGCGGATGGACGTTTGACCCCCTAAGCGTGATTTTACGTGTAACAGGCCCAATACAGGATGTATATTCAGTGAAATCGGGTTTAGGGCCTGGAGTCCTCTGGCTCCGAGGCCTATACCTTACCACTAGGCCGCCGAGGACATTTTTTCATTTATCAAAAAAGCAAATTTTCTTCCCAGACATCAAAACTTTAAACCGCTTATTTATAATTCAATTTTAATAGTAAAAATGATTTTACCCGCTTGCTTCTGACAACGGCTTTTACTAATAATTATGACCCTCAATATAATTAAATATACAACCATAGAGAAATTTCCCCTCACTGCATTGGCATCTGTGGTGAACTGAAGGATCCGGTCTCCAGGAATAACAAATTCGGGCTCCATGGCGAACGCATAATAGCACCCATTATTAGCAGCACTTTCGATGTTCCCTCAAACAGAGATACAACACGTCATCCGGAATGAGCCAATATGAGCAACACCAACATTATTGTCACCTCCTGTCAAGCCAAAACTTGCTTAGTGATATGGCACCCTCACATCCCGATATATGAGTTGTTCCGGAGGAATTAATTAAGTATATATATAAGACATAAAGAGCCACCTCTGTCCTAAATTCCATTCGGGGTTATTTTAAAAAGTTCGCCATGACAGCATGTCGGGACTAAGATCGAAGTCCTAACATCCACCACCTGCCACGGCTAAATCTTCCGTAAGTAGGTGCTTGCCGTCTTCGTAGTAACTCGACCCAACACCCTTTATGTACCCGCAGAGGAAACCATCTTCCCGCGTATTCAATAGCACGGGGCACCGAAGTTCTGCCCGTGGTGGGCTTAATTAAGAATAGAAGAAGATTCAATATCACGCCAGAGAATTGAAAGGGCAAATCAGGTGTACCGAAACGAAAAAATCACATACAGACATAGCATCACAAACGTCTTCAGAAAGCGTTAGATATTCCTTAAGAAAATACGTAGCGCAATTATGACTGAAAGAAGCAAACAATAAAATTTTGTTATACTTTATTTCCGCATAAATTACACCTGAAAATTGATAATACTAGAACATGGGAGAGACAGTTTTGTCAAAACCATTGACACACACATGGCGCCCATACTGCAATGAATAATCTGATCAAAATTTAAAGGCATATAGGATGTTATTCTATTTATTATGTCGCTTGCATAAGATACCTATTTAGTCAGTTAACAGCAAGTGAACCGTCGCAAGTTACTTGAGAGTAATGCGTGGAATCCACGGCTCGACTAATTTTCCTAACTTGATAAAGCTCTCTAACACAATTTTGAATAGCATTTGTGACTCGAATTTTCTATTGAACTTTTATTTTTAATCACAATGTATTTACTAATATTGTTATACGAACATGCAATGCCACTTTCCTACAGTGCGGGTCTTGTGGTTGGGAAGAGATATTGCCATAGGTTCTTACTAGCTATCTGGGGCAGATGAAGCCAATGCCACAGTACCTTGGCGACAAACTTGGCGACCATTTGGCGACTTTGTGAAAAAGTTTGGATGTTTTAAAGACAAAATGAAGGTTCTCGAATATGCGGGAATTCGGGTCCTATCTCTCATAGGAGCCAGAGACTTCCTTGTGACATCATGCCTTGTTGAAAAGACTATTTACACGCGGAGTTACTGAAACGAGGGAATGTCTTTGGAGCGTCTTTGAATCTCTTTGGAGTTTTGTCCATAGTGCGAGCTGGTAAGCTGTTAGACGCCGAGCGGTACTGAAAGTGCTGTCACTGTTATTATTAGTTTGTGTTGCTAGTTTCTACAAGTGTTGATTTTTTTTCTTGTGCTTCGGGTCTTCCGAAATATTCGTAAAAAAAGCGTCGTTCTCAATTGTTGGACTTTTTCGTATTACACTCACCTGATGATTTTCGTAACGTTTTATTATATACTTTGAAATTATATAATAAACATTCAGCTTCAGATCATGGATTAGTGATTCGTTTCCTTAACAGGTTTGAGATGAATAGTTGCCATATGTATATAATACCCATCACCGTAATTTAAACTTTTTGATGTTGGTGTTAATGTCTTGAAGAAAACATTTTCCACTCGGGTTTGTCTTTATCGTTGAAATCTGTTCAGAATTAAGAAAACTCTCTTCAATACCATCCCGCAAACATGTGTGCATATACAGCTTATAAATGAACTGCTCATTAAGCAATTAAAGCAAAGTTATAATAGCTGAAGTTGAATTATTAATATTTGAGAAGAAAATAGCATAATACTAATAAAAAGAAAACATCATTATATTTAATCAAATATAATCATCATTTTATGATTATAATTGATTCAATTTATTATTGTTAATTAATTTATTATATTTGATTGATCAAAACAAATTATAATCAACATTATGCTAGCAATTTCATGTTAATTTATATTTTAAATTAATCTAAATGAAAAGGTTGAACAACACAAAAATATAAAGAAACCATTAAGAAAAACATAATGCGACTAACAAAACAAGAAAACTCAAATGGAGAAAGCCGATGTCGTATTCAAAACCTCAACACCCAATGTCTCAAAGGAAACCCCACATGCATCGTTGCATGTGGTTTCCACACTGACTGCTCCACTACAATATTTGGAACAAATTGGAGTACAATGGGTGCATATCCGGAAGCAATGGTCCGCCAAACAGCTGCGACTAGTAGTGAAACAAAAATAGTGTTGCTTTTTGACAAAGCTTTGAATGTATCTACGCTTGGATTTTATTCTCAACAAAGATTCTTACATAGAGGAATTAATGGTATACACGCTGGGAATTGTTTAATGAAAAAAATGCTGTTTCACTATTAATTTGTTCTAGATAATTTAATTATCTCCTTCTTCCTATCTAGTACAAAATTCGTGTATAGAGACAGTATAACAATCTTCTAAAAAGTCAAAGGAAAAATATTATATGGATTTTTAATTACACCGGTACACAAATGCTAAGGAACCTTTTTTAAGATGCGAAAAATTTGGACTTAATAGGAATAAAATGATTCTCAATCAGTTGCGGAGAATCGTGGAATATACAATCGTTGGAACTCACATTTTACAGTGAGGATTCGGTCATAAGGACATTTAGGGGAGCTTCCACAAATTGATGTGGACGAAAATTATTTTGACCAGTCCCGTTTCAGTTAAAGCTGATAATGAGTTGAAACTTTCATCTATGGTTTTGTTTGATGTGCATAATGTTTATTTGCATTTTCGTAAAAATAGCAAAACTGTTCGTGAAAATATAAAGGTTTCTTTAAAAAATCGTTAATTTTTCTGCATATTTTTTTCTTGTAACATGCAGAATTTTCCACCAAATTCTGCGAAATTTACAGAATATTTTACGATATGTACAAGTAGCTTTGTAATAAAATTTAAATCAAATAATCCGAATATTACAGGAAATAAGAGTATTTATAGTAAATACTTTTTTACTGCGCATGTGTGAAACTTAGCAAAATTTTTTTTCTTAAATTAAAAGCCAGATATATAGGGCAACTTATATAAAAATTCCAATTCAATGCTATTAATATTCAGAAAGATATCGGCATTTCAACGTGGTGAATTTGAAGACACTCAAAGATAAACTAAATGATAAGGGTCCATGCAAAACTGAATTTGAGAAACTTGAGTCGTTAAATAGATATAATCGAAATGTTATTTAAATTATATATATATATATATAAAATTTATTAATAGGTATGAATATTCATGAAATTCAACTTCCATAAAATTCTATATTATTGTTCTAAGATTCAAGTTTAAAAAATATCAATTTGTGCAAGAACACTCATCATTGAACTTCGTTTAGAGTGTACCAAAATTCATCTCGCTGCAGTTTTGGTATCTTTCTGAATATTAACAGTATTAAACTGGAATTTTTAAATAATTTTCCTATATATCTGGCTTTGAAGTTATGAAAGAATTGTTTCGCTACGTTCGCACATGCGCAGTAAAAAAATATTTACTACAAATGCTCTTATTTCCTGTAGTATTCAAAACATTTTATTCAAAATTTAATAAAAAGCGTTATTTACTTATTGTCAAGTACTCTGTAAGTTTCGAACAATTTGGTGGCTGTCCTTAAACGTCCTAGTGACAGAAAATTCTCTGTATAATGTGAGTTACGACGATTGTATATCCCACGATTTTCCTCAACTGATTGCGAACCATTTTATGCCTAGTAAGTCAAATTTTTCGCATTTAAATTAGCATTTGTGCACCAATGTAATTAAAAATCCATATAATAATTTTCCTTCGACTTTTCTGTAAACCGGAATACTGTCCTACCGGAATACGAACCATTGTATTCCTATTAAGACCAAATTTTTCGAAATATGAAAAACGGTCTTTAGCATTGTCCGCCAGTGTATTGTTTTGACTCATTTGCATATTGCCAGTCACGTCCATGAGAAATGTACAGGGTCTCCATAATGAATGATCATCTTTTTTCCACGATGCTAGCCAAATGGTTCAAGTTATAAAAATTTGAAGACTACTTCCTTTCTCGATCATATACTTTCCACAACTTTGTTCCGGTATATTTTTGATGTTACACTACTGGTTTACAGGCAAATGGAGGACAAAGATTGGAAATAATGTTATAGAAGTGTGCTGATGACCTGCCCAGAGCGAGGATGCCCCCTCCCTCTAATCGATTGCAGGCTGCTGAAAACAAAATGCTGATTAATCATTAGGCATCGTTGTCTTTTCATTCTGCAAGAAAAAGAAGAACCATTTCTGCAAAAGTAGTAAAGAAGGTTGCTATTCAACAAAGGATGTAAAGAGCCTCAAACTTTCACGCCAATACCAAGTCTTCAAATTCATTGCGAATATTTTTATGTTTTATAATAGCTATTCTATCACGTCGAAAGAATTCGAATGAGTTCTACAGGTCGCCATAGAAACAAACCCTCTGTGGGGGGCATATTTGGAAATAATCTTTTAAATCGTTAAATTTTTTCCCAAGCTTTTATTATGTAATCCATAAAGATTCATATTTCTCTGATGAATGGTTATAGCTGAAGGTAGTTGTTAATAAGGAAACTTTGATCATGGACGCACTGTATATATTTTTGCTATTGCATTTATTTGGATGATTGATGTTATTTCGTCCATCACAGTTGTTAAATGCATTTGCTTGTGCGTAATTTATAAAAGTTCTATTTTTACTACTTACTATAAGTTCTATTTTATGACACAAAAGAAGTCAATGAACACTATACTATCGATTAAACGAATATTTCAAGTTGGATAAAACTATATTTGAAAACATTTTTAAAACTTATATTTCTGGTCATCGGGGAGGTTTGGTATAAACATCAAGTACAATTACTTATCACTAAGTGACATTCTTGTATGATAGCAAAGGGGAAATCGAAAACTCCCAAATTCTTACCAGCATATATTTGTTAAAATTTCTTTGGTATTCAATCTAATCTGACATCTGTTGCTATTTTTAAGTCTTAAATGTGTTTAACGTATCTTGAAAAAATCATTTGCGTACATCTTCATTATTAATAAACTTTCATATTTTTATAATAAGTAAATATTTCTATGCATCTGCACTTTATCAAAATCTAAGATATGAATATGTAAACATTTTAAGAAAATTCAGAATCATCAAACCATTTAGAGAAAATTTTATTTTCGCCTGTATTCTAATTGCTTAGATAACTACATGTAAATTGTATGGAAGAGCAATAAATCTTTTTTAAAAACTTAGTTATGAATATGTATAAATTTTCGATAATAATTTTTTTATGTAAATGCATGATTTTATTTTAAAAAAGTAGATTGAAACTTCATGAAAACTTCTTATTTCCAACTTTCATTGTTTCTCTAAAATAAAAAAACAGCATTGCTAAATTTCTGCTATAAAATTAAATTCTTCTCGACATTTGTTATAAAAAAGCTCTCATTAATCCTCCGTAACCTACTTCACGCATTGTATGGTTAAAAATGAAATGTTCTGCAT
>BGPR01050588.1:317-11030 GCA_013235015.1 Araneus ventricosus
CAAAAAATATAAAGTTTCATTGTTTACCTTATATGCAATAACGCCATGATGAACCAAAAAATATAAAGTTTCATTGTTTACCTTATATGCAATAAGGTCATAATGAACCATTGTTCCTACGGATGTAATATTCTTATCTGTGAAGTTTAACCGTGAACTTTAATTGGAAATCAGAAAATAAATTCACATATTTGTATGAAAAAATTTAAAAGATGACTTCTTTATTTATACCAATCTATATGAAATTAGATGTTTTTGCTTGAAAGAAAATAAAGAGAATGTTGTTGGAAAACTGGCAGCAAAAGAAACCTTGAAATAATTTTAAATTATTGACATAATTTTTTGTTTAGTCAAAATAACCGTTATTAACATAAAATTAATTTTATTTGTAGCAACATTTCATTCTGAGTTTCTTTCCCCTGATATTTTAAATGTAGGCCTATAATGTTCTGCTTGTTAAAGTACACAAAAAATCTTTAATAAAAATATTCTAACAATTTGTTGGCGAAACCAAAAAAAGTGCTTTATTTTAACAGTTGTAATATTTGTTAACTTTTTAAATGTAGGCCTATAATGTTCTGCTTGTTAAAGTACACAAAATATTCTTTAATAAAAATATTCTAACTATTTGTTGGCAATACCAAAAAAATTGCTTTATTTTGACACTTGTTGTAATATTTGTTAACTTCTTTTTAAAATTTTGTTTAATGAATTCATAAAGTAACGAATTGTAATAATAAAATAAGTAGTAAAGAACATTAAATTACTCTTGTTCATGAAAATAAAATTTAAGCTTGCCGTGTTTAATAGCATATTATTTGCTATGAAACACAGCAGATATTACGCAGATACTGTAGAATTTTAATGCCAACTTATCAAAAACAAATACCTCATTTTTTTTCAAATAATGAAGAGATTGAAAAAAGCAAATCTTCATTTTAATTATGATAGAAATGTTTAAAACAATTACTATCTATCTGATTATTTGGAAAGTTTAAAATAACTATTGTGTTTGTGTTCTGAACATTTACTGGCCGTTAACTCATTCAGTTGAAAATCAAAATTTGCTAAATTCGGTGTTTACAACAAATTACAAGTTTTAAATAAGTAAATGTAATAAAATAGTTTTGTGATTTTTAAAAAAATAAAGAGAGAAGGAAGTTCTTGCAAAAATTATGTCTAGTGCAATAAAATTCAATAGCATTTTAGTAATAATAAATGGATTGCATGATTATTTTCTTTGTTTTCTTAGGTATTGGTGTTCAAAAAATTCTTACATTTTTCAGAAATGTTTAGTCTGATTTTTGTTTACACATGAACAGTTTGGAGCTTAATCTTTCCAATATTTTCAATCTTTATATTTGTTAACTGCATACACTATTGCAGGGAAAAATGCTGATTAAAACAAGAATAAAAATTATAGCTTTATTAATTTGTCTATATCATTCAACATTGCACTTCCTTACTATTTTTGGACATCATTTATGTGTATGAAAAAAAGTCCTTATTTCTGAAAATTTTTGAAGGCTTTAGAGTATAAGGAATGTTATAAATAAACCTTTCTAGCCTTTAATGAAGCAAGAGGGGTTTTAATTACAATATTTTAGTACTAAAATGTTTGTACATGTACTAAATATAAGGATTAAAGAAAGTTATTCCCATATAAAAATTTTATGTTTAATTTTGGTAGTTTATTGATTTGATAATCAAGAGAAATTTTAATGCGTTTGTTAACAGTAGAATTAATTATTGCCAATAGTGTAACTTAAAGAAGAAAGAATACTCTTCATATATTGCGCAGGAATTGAATTTTTTTATGTATTTTTTCTCGATAATTATTATAGAAATGACTTTCATTTATCTTGATTTGAACGTCAATGCGGACAGGTAATTTTTAATCAACAATTACAATACTTTATATTATATTCTCTCTCTCTCTTTCGGTATTTTTTGTGTGTTTCTTTGCTCGCGTCTGGCAGAATAACTGCATTTGAGTTTGCGAAATAATATTTAAAATAATCACTATCGCGTTTTTGTCACACTAATAAAAACCATGCAAAGATAGCAATTTTACGTCTCTTAAAGCCGCTTGAGTGCTGTTTCACTACGCCAGAAGCATGGAGGTATATTTTCCGTTCTTCATTATCTGCTTATTGATTATTTAAATTGGAATGGCACTTTTGATAACCATTTATCATTAACTTCCGAAAAAACTGATATCCAGCCATCCAGTCAGTATGAATCAGGCATACCGTGAGAAATCATAAGAAACCCTGCAGAAATAGGCATATACTTCCTGATAGAAAAATGCCACAAATGATGTAAAAAATTCTATTTTATGCTTTTTGATTGCATAAATGTACTGCTGAAAAAAGTTCGGAGTCTAAATTTTTATGCAATCCTCCGATCCTATATGTTATATCAAATAAAATATTTTTAATACTCTAACGTATTAAACCAAAACCCTTTTTGCTATTCTGCGAGTAAATCTGATTGATTTATGTATATTTCAGTATCTTTTATATGATTTTACATCAATTCAATGATTATGTATATTTCAGTATCTTTTATATGATTTTACATCAATTCAATGGCTGCAAAGAGGATGATCCTGCAATCAACTCGCAGCGACGGCTCGATGTGGAAGCTGAATGGTTTTAAAATTATACAAATCTACGCTCTATTAGGTCGTACAATTTTAGTCGCTGAAAAATGGAAGTATTTTTAAGTAAAATATGAGAGTGTCAAAAATAGATTGCTAAAAGTTATTAATATGTCCAGGCGGCTGTATAAAAATTTTCATTCGAATTTTTTACAGGAAAACAATTATTGACTGAAACGATAAAAATATAATTCTTTATTTCTTTTAAATCATTTTGCCAAATCGAAGTTATGCCAATCTATAAAGGCTTAGAATTTAGCTTTTGGACCCAGTTTTGAATTGCTATCCTGTACATTTTTCAAAGGGGCAAGAAATGAAAAAAACAACGATGTGTATACCATTTCTCAGCAAGAGATAACTCTTAAGTCAAACGTTGAGTCTTGTAAAACGCAATGTAACATATACGTGATAGTTAGATGTTTCAGTTAGCAGTCGCCACCAGATATTCCCTGTGATTGGATTGTCAACAGGTCGATGATGGTAGAACATGGTGTGATCTACAAAGTTGAATTTTATAGGGTCTATTTCTCGTCAAATCTGGTAATCATATCTCTCGTTCTGAACCAGCTATTTGACGAGTTTTGGGATGGCTGCCATGATATCAACGCGTTTGACGAGAGACAGCAGCATGTTCTTAAATCTTACCTGAATTTTTCGACCAGATATCGTAGTCTGTCGAAGATGTGCATGGAAAAGCTGAAGAACGTGCAGCGTCTAAACCATCGGCCTCTTATATATATGTTATTGCGAGTATTGTAAAGTATCACTGCGTTAGGCAAAAGCCGAAACCCCGGACAACAACTTGGAATACAGCTTTACTAATCTTTAATTGAATTATTATCCAATGAAGATTTCTAATAATTTCATAATTTCTGTCTTTTCTTTGTAGTTTCTGTAATACTTCCTGAAATATTAAATTTTTTCTATTCCATGAAAAAAACCCCACTTATTTGCATGAAATGCTTACACCGCACCCTAATTTACAATTTATTTCATGGTTCCTGAAAATTAGTGCGGATTTTTTTTACCCGCCCTGTATTTAGATTTGTAAAAAATTAAGCATTTAAATAACTTTACAGACGAGTAGAAATAAATTCTGAGTGTAAGTGAGTTACCATTATGTATAATTAGAAGTGAACATTTGAAAAATATGTAAACCTTTTACCACTTTTATTATTGCAAAAATTTCTATATAAAATTTCAAAACATTTTAGCTTTCGCATACAGAAATAATATGATGTTTCTTTAATATAAAGCTTAGATTTTTTTATCAGAGCTGGTAAATGAAATTATTGTTATAGATATTTGGTACGGATTTGAAAATTTCAATATCAGAAGCTAATTCCGCTATTAGCCGTAAGCAAAAAGTGGCGGCACGTTTTGTTTACGTCTGGTATTGTATCCAATCCTAGGCGATTGGTGGAGGAGCCAAACAGTCAGTTGCCGCCCGTTTTCCTCGCCGGAAACCACACAGGCAACTCTCGGTTGCCCACACTTGTGTGACGGGCCATTGTAGTAAATGTATCCTATTAGCCGAGTGCAACTGGTGGCGCTACCGATCATCCGATATAGCTGCGCGAGCATATGATACCTCATTTGGAAATTTGTTCTATCTATTATTTCACCTGCACAGTTGCAAACTATCTTTTCTCAAACGAGTGAATATGTTCTCTTTGAATAATGGAAAATGTTAGTATGTATATAGTAAAATATTATAATGCACAAAATTCTTTTATAGGAACAAATTTTTCATAATTAAAAAGCATGGAAATAAACCAATTTAATAGTTATTCCTGATATATTTTTGTCTGTGATTATTGATTTCGACAAAATTATTAAAATGTAAGAAATAAATTGTACACGCTGAAAAGCGAATTTTATGAACTTTAAATAGTTTTATTTATATTATATTCAGCCCCAATTCGTCTAAACCAGAACCTCGGAGAAGCAGAGCTAGCCGAAACCATAACCACAGATATGCAGGTACGTAAATTTAATTCGCATAGATATTCATGGCAACACATACATGGTGGTCATAAATTATTGGACCCATTTACAAAAAGAAAAAATCTGATATTGTTACAAATGCGCACTTTTAATGATAGACCAAATAAAAAAGTTTATTTCAGGATTCGAGTTTTCTGGTTTCCTTTTCTAATTTTTCTTTAATATCCAGAAAATTACTCAGTTTTCGAATTACAATTGGTTTAACAAATAAAAGATCGTAAAATTCCCTACAAATACGTGCTTTTATTTTTCTCCTAACTTTAATAGATTCGCAGGCTATGCCTCTCAAAATGGGAGATGCTCAATAATTTACGACTACCGTAAAGGCGTGTTGCCTTTCTGAAAAAAAAACTTTTTAAAATGCGATCCCATTTACAAAAAAATGTAGATGCAATTTTATTAGTTTTTTTATTATTTTTGAAATGGGTCCAATAATTTATGACCGCCCTGTATATAAAATGTAAGTGGGAGTGGTACTATTCCATGTGATGCATTTTATTACAATTGTTATTACTCTGTCTTCAAATATGGTGACGAAATATATGTCAATAAAATTAATAATGTAATTATTGTATTTTGCCTCGTTTAGAGAAATTATATTTAAGAATAAAAAATTTTACTTCGAAAATGGTACATTTTTATGCTCAGAGCGTATAATTCTGTGAAGCACAGCGTTTTTCCTGACACACAAGTGATTTTTATTTAAAAACTGAAATTTATTGTAAATTCAAAACACCATTTAAGAAACTAAAAGAAACCTTTTCATTCCCATGTTTACTGTGTATACGTAATTTTAAACGAGCGAATGTATTAATACATGTGAAGCTGTCAGATGACTCATTGCTTGGAACGCAGGCTAAATGTAATGTGTGAAATAGTTTTCAACATTCTGAATTTAATGTGTAATGGAAATTTGAGTTTTAGTAGCAACATTGCATGTTTTCACAAAAACTATAGATATCAATTAAGGAACACGACAAATTAATATCGGATTACTCGGCAATTATGATTCTATTCTGTAAAGAGAGTGCGAATTTTTAAGTAAATATTAATTAAAATTGAACCGAGATTGTTCGTAATTAATTACGTAAGTAATGGGTAATTAACATGTAGGAAAATAGTTAATGTGCACTGCGATTTTATATGCAATTCCGTAAGTGTTTACAATACCACCCTTTCAAATCTCAACTACGTTTGATGGAGTGCTTGGATTTCAAGATCCTCTACCTCCATTGTAGGTACAAGATCCTAGCACAGCATAGTTATTTAGTTCAATACATAGAAGATGAAACCGAATAATTTTCTGCTTCGTAAAAGTGTCATTTTTTTCTGCTTTCATATATTTATTTGTATGTCCGTGAAAACGAAATCTAATTAAACTGTAATCAAAATCCCGCGTAATGGATTTTGGAATCCGTGGTGCATCTTTTAGAACTCGCGGATGGGTGGTTGTAAGATACGCCACGACACAGTTCAAAGATAGCAGAAGTCTTCTCGTTGGCAGTGGCGTACCTACACAAAATTTCGCTCAACGCAAATACCGAAAGTGCGCCCCCTCTTTTGTCTTTTTAAATGTGATCCTAATTTTTTTCGGAAACTTTATGGAGTGGAGTGCAAATATTAAAAGTGCCAATAAACTTAAAAATTATATAAAGCATTATTGAGTTGATAAAAATTACAAATTACAAAGATTTTAAAAAAATCTCGCTAAATTGTCATACATCATTGTGCATTGAAACTTTAGTCCCTTAAATATGGTTGAAATAAGAAAATCAATTTATTTTTTAAAGAAACCTTTTATATATTAAACAATATTAATAAAATCCCCATTCTATTTATCTCGTATTTGAAAAATAATATAAAATGTATAAAAATCTTTTAATCAATCAAAAAAATCCCAACAAATGCGAATAAGAATGAAAAAATAATATACATTACTTTTTGCCTATAGACACTATGTAAAAATTCTAAACATTGAAGTTAATCTTTTGCTAACACAGATAAAATCATACAAAATCTTTAGTGACAAATATATTTAATAATATTCCTATTATAATTCATCATATAATTTCATACGTATCTCTTAACGAACAGTAATGTTTAATGAATTAATAATGTTTTATTTAGAACCTTATGACAAAGTTAAATTCATTCATGAAATTAGGAAAACGCTATTGCAGGGAAAAATTGTTGATTCAAACAAGTTTTAAAATTATAACGATATTATTTTGTCTATGATATGTAAAATTACATTTCCTTATTAGCTATGTAGACTTCATTTATGTGCATAAGAAAACAATGCATTATTTCTGAAAAATATTGAAATATTGAATAGAGTATCCGAAATGTTATAAATTATCCTCTCTAGCTTTTAATGAAGCAAAACGTTTTATAATTACAATACTTTAGTATTAAAATGTTTGTACATGTACTAAACATAAGGATTACAAACAAAAAATGACTGCCATATAAATGCATATTTAAGTAATATTTTTAGGTTGAGTATTGGTAGTTTAATGATTTGATAGTGATGACAAATTTCAATGCGTTTGTTAACAGTGAAATTATTTGGTGGCAATATCGTAACTCAAAAAGGAAAGAAAACACTTCGAATTGCGGCTGGAATTGATTTTTTTAATGCATTTTTTATTGTTAATTATTAAAGAAATCGCTTTGATATAACTTTATTTTAACGTCCACACGGACGGATCGGTAACGGATTTACGTGAAACGGTGGTGAGTGATCTTAGATGGATGGGCTAAAAATTCGAATGGGGCTGGCACGCCCGTAAGAAAACGGCTTAAGAGAAAACAGAAAAGAGAAAGCTCGTGTTGGTTTGATCATAAATCCACTGTTCTTCATTTTCAATCACCTGAAGCTGGCAAAGCAGGAAGATTTTTTTCAGATAATTCCTAATTAGAAATTTTAAATACAAGACAGAATGATAGGATATTACATTTTTGAAGCATAATAGATTGATGTTTTCAGTGGTGCTATAAAAATATATAGTCTGACTTTCATGCCATGATAAATTCTCATTTTATGAATTTCCAAATTAGTATTAAATGTAACATTCCTAAAGCACTATTTAAATTGTTGTTAAATGTCATTACAATTTGGCACTAATTGGAAATAATTGTAATATCCTAAACTCATTATAGATATAAAAAGTCATGACCTCAGAATTAGAATTCGATTAATATAAGGTCATGGGTTCGGGCTGGCCAATGAAAAGAACCACTTCGACCTATCTAAATCAGTAGAAAAGTTACGTTTATGAAGATGTCGACAGACGTCAAAGTTGAAATGCAATGGAGCCCCATCATCCTGGAACCAGTGGAAGCTTCCGCTAACTGCTCCGACTCTAGAAAGACAATGTAGGCCTGATTATCTCGACGCGGATGCATCAGGTAAAGGCTGCAAAGTGATTCCCAACAATATCGGCGTAATATTTGGCAGCGAAATGCGCATCCGTCCAGAGCGTCTGTTGATGTGGTACTAAAATCTATCTCTATGTATAAATTCATATAAGGGGAGGTTCTGAATTCTTGTAATGACGATCGACAAAGACCTGCAGAATATTTAAGCACAAGAAGCCTAAATTTCTGTTTGTAGTAATTAAACAGATAAAATATTCCAAACCTAGGAAAGTCGACTCAACTTGTCGGCTACAGAGTGCAGGTCGACTCTCCGGGAGTATACAATATTTTCGAATCACCTCAAGCTAGAGGCGTTTAAGACATTAGTAAACTCCACATGCATAATTTCATAACTTATCTTTCGGAACTCTCGCAGCATTTCTTTTATATATAACAGGTTTAATTTTTCCATGGTGGTATAATGAGAAATTGATAACTGTTTATGATTATTTGATGTTTAAGTTTAAGTATATTCAGACATCTTGCATAATTTTCTCGTTCAAAATAAGCGTAATTAAGAAGTTTCACGAAAGGAAAAAAAATGTATAATAATTTTTAAGGAATATTCAAAATCCTACAGATTGAAATATCATAATTATGTATGATTATCAATTTATTTTAATTCTTGGATATTGCGTAGAATCTTGCTTATTTGTCTGGGGAATGCAACACTTGTGTTTCTGTGCATTCTTCTTATGATTAGACGGAACATGCATTCTTCTCATCAATGAGAATATATGGAGAAAATATTTCAACCGTAATAATGTCCTTCAACTCCGCGTCATAATTCCTTTTACTGTAAAAGAATTTTTAATTATAATATGTAGCAATATAAGAACAAACAAATAAGGAGGATAACGAGACAACCAACACTCAACGCTATCAGAGTACCTACTACATTTTATTAAAAAATAATCTTAAAAACACGACCTTCTGCCGTCTTAAGAATTGAGAACAGCAAAATATGTATAGCAGAAGATATTTAAATTGACTGACGACCCAGTAGCATAATGACAAATGATTTCGAATGTTACAATAGTCAAAATATTTGTTAATGGAAATTAAATGAATCTCCATGTTCAGATTTAACCGAAACCGGAAAAAAAATTTGAAATATTTATGTCTGTAAACATAATAATTCAAAAATGCTACTAGCCGTATGGATGATATTTGGCATCGATTCCTTACGACAAAATTTTAGATTTATATGCCATTTTTGTCAAATAAGCGCATTATCGTGTCGTTTGTGCCCAGAAATTCATGTGAAACATTTTTATTTCTTCAGGTTTATCCCATGAATTCTGAAATTATTTTCTAAAATTAAATTTTCGTTCACGTATTGTTGGTCTTAGGTGATTGCAAAAGGGAGAGAGCAGGTTTATGTTTATTTTAATTTTCTTTAAAAATATATTCGATTCCTTTGAAGAATTTAAAGAAATTGTCTCTATATGACCTTTGTAAAAATATAATCTCTACTGGAAAAACTGACAGATGATATTTGTAGCGTTTATCTGAAATAAAATATTATCTCTAATTTCAAATCATAAATACATAAATTGGTATCAGAATTTCAGAATTTATTCTCGAATATCAAAATTTTATTGAGTTTTATAATTGTAAAATTATTAAAGAAATATTATCGTATATTACATTTTCGAATAGCACTTTAATTATTCTTTGGGAAATGCAAAAGTTATATGAAATTGATATAAATTTACGAGTGCAAGTCAATAGGTAGGTTTCAAATCGATATAAAAGTTGATCAGAAATGAGTAGTAAATTGTTTTCAAATATATCAATAAGTGGCAGCAAAATTCAAATATGTGATATTCATTTGGAATTTATGAGATAACAGTTGTACCCAAGAGCAGCTGCATTTGAAAATACTGCCTAGCAGTGCAGAGAAGTGTTGTGCGTTTCGTGTGGGCGAAAGGACTACTGGTAAAGGATTAAGGCTCCATTTCCTAAGGGTTAGTGGGTCGGTGTGGGTAAAAATAAATAAATAAATACCGGTAAAGGATATTCATAAGGAAATGCTTTATTTTTACATTGAGAATTGGTGGTAACGTCAAGCGGTATAATGTAAAATAGTATTGAATCTTTCGGATAAAATTCGAAGAAAACGTCCAGACCTATCTAATGCAGTTCGATTAATCTCGGAGGGAATTAAAAATTGAAAATTGGAATGAAAACAACTTCCTAAATATCCACCTTACAGCCCAGACTTAGCAACAAGTTCTGTCATCTATTTTGTTCCTTTAAATTGCAAGCGTTTCGCGACTGATGCAGACGCTGAACGAGAAATACAAAAGTGACTCAGACAGCAGTCCAAAACAGCGATTATCAGAAAACTGATAGAAAGATGGGATAACAGAATCAATCAAAATGGTAATAGAGGAATAAAAAAGCTTTTTGAGTAAATATCTTGATTTCCTCTTTTAAATTGGCTTTTGTAACAACTTACTGACTTACCCCCGCATGAAACTAATATGTATATAAATCTCATTTTTCACCACTCAGCCCGCAATTTATTACCATTGAAATCGTATATAAGCCTCTGTTACGTGATTGTCGAAGGTGTTATAAATAAAACACAGAGTTGCCGTGTGAATTTTTTATCGTAT
>BGPR01050589.1:0-11030 GCA_013235015.1 Araneus ventricosus
CAGAATATGCAACTTCCTCAACATATACTTTCAACAGACTATTAATGGGTCATGACATCAGACGATTGCTAGTCAGTTCTACTCTTTGTTATTTAAACATCAGCAGTCTCTTAAATGATAGACACAGAAGAACATATTTTATTTTATTTAAAATCTGAAACTAAATTTCATAGATTTTACCATAAGTTCATTTTAATTTGAAACTTTTTTCGTTATTATTTTTACTTCTTTGAAATCTAAATAATAGGGAGTTCTGTCTTCCACTCTATTCCTTTTATGTTGTTCAAAAATTTTATTGAGAAGACAAATATTTAGGTGCACTGGTCACGTTCATCCTTCAAATATTCAGAGAATAGTCACGCTTTCTATCTGAAATTTAAAAATTGAAGAAGTTTGAGACATTCGTTTCGTCATTGTTTATACAACGAATGAAGAGCGAATAGGCTGTCAAAGCTAAAAACAAAACAACGCATCTGTTTTTGCCTTCTTTTATCATTTCAAAAAGCTTTCATAAGCACGGTTGGTGTATTTTTGTTGCTTGGTTTATTTCCATTCTGACACATCTGACAACGATGTAATTTCAGAAATCTGCTTGTTTTCATTCTTATTGTTATTATTTTCAGGATCTTGCTTCATTACCTAAAATTTCCGATAATCTTATTTAAAAAATAAATCATAAAATAGAACTAAAATTCAGGATTAAATTTTCGAAGTAAATACTTTTACAAGCAATGCGAGTTTTACATGAGCAAAAGTTCTGTTCAGTCAAGAATTCTTATTTTCCAACATTATAACTCTGTGAGGGGCATGTATTTACTTTTTCGTGATTATATTCACTACTATTCCAGCAGCGCTACTCAGGAAAATATTTTTGTTACTTTCTTGCCTGTTGGAAAGAATTGTTGAAACGATATTGAATGTTTTATGTAGTAGTACCATACATTGAAAGCCAGATCTATCATATCAATTACAAATTTACCATATAGTGTCGATCAGTTTATCACTACATTAGTATTTTCTACAGGGAATGCTCTACCAACTGTAATTTTGCTAATATAAAAAAACTACTTTTTCTTTTAGTTCATGGTTTTTGTCTTAACTCTTACTAGGGTGTAAACCTTAGCATGTAATAGGAATTGTTTGATTTGTATTTAATTAGAAAAACAACATTATCAAAATGGGTCTATTTAGTATAAATTCAATCCGTATTCGAAAAAGCCCAGGTAAGCCACATGAAGCAGTTAAAATGAAAAAAATTGATTGCTAAAATTTTACAGAAATTTGAAAAATTTTGTTAGACACGCACATAAAGAGTGAGGCAATCTCAGTTCGGAGGTTCTGTTTTCGTATCTCATCAAATGGGAGAATTTAGATAATATAATTCATGTGCCAAATAGGAACCCTTAAAATTAATTCTCAGAACAATGGAAGTAACAAGTTAAATAAAATGTTTCCTCTTTCTGGTTATTAGTTCATTAGACTTCATATAAAAGAAACATTCTGAAAATGAATATTATGTTCTTTTCTTTCTGAAGTCTAAGCAATTCTTGTATTCCTGATGTCGTTCCGATGATTATTTTATTTAAGTTTATTTATTTTGTTCATAACGGGAACACACATATGAGATTCTCTCTCTCTCTGAAATTATACCCAATATATTCAGACTCCAGCATCATTTTAAAATATATGAGATAAGTATTTAGAACAAGTTTAAATTCAGTTTTAAAAATGTATTCTTGCTTTTGTTGATCGATAAGAAAATAATAAAATATCGATATAGATTTCAGAGAGTAAGAGAAACTATTTTCAAAAGCTAAAATCAAAGAAACAGTCTTATTGAAAGATAATGACTATAGCTTGCTGACTTTTAATCATAGTTCAATTTAAAAAATATTTTATTCAGAAAACTTTTATTAATTTTCAACTTAAAATTCAAGCAAATATTTTTCAATAAAGGAAACTGAAATTCTACCACAGAGAACTGGCAATTATCAGAATTGTTCATTTTTCTTTTCATGACCATTTTAATATTTTTAACTGCCCCGTAACTTTATTTTCTTGTTTTAGAAGTCTTGATTGATATGTCTTTTCGGAAATATGTCTATATAATTCTCCTAAATATTTTTCTAACCCTTTTATTGCATCCTATTTTTAATGCAATTAATCTGATGATTTTTTTAATTTCTACTCTTATGGATTTTTTTTAATTTTCTTATTAATCTGAAAATCAACTATTTCAAATTTGTATTAAGTTTTAAGCTAGAATTTTTAGAGAACTTTTATTCAAAATCTTGAAATATTTGTCCTCAAGAAATCACGCCAAAAAACTTTATAACATTTCTTGCACTGCCTCTTTTCATTCGAAGAGTTATTCGTCCATTAATTTTACAACCAATTTTATTACTGCTGAATATATTTTTTAATGTTTTTACTGTCCTGAACATTTAATTTATTATCTTATTCATTTTTTCCGTTCTTTGAGAATTTCCTTATTAATTATGATACTTACGTTTTATAGTCTAATATAGAGATACTTTGATTTTGCTTATCTATCAAAGTATCTTTAAAGATCAAAAAATTATTGATTATAAATAATATATCAAATACAATGCTTATAAAAATAAATATATATATAATGCTTTTATAAATTATAATATAATATATAATAGAAATATAAACTTTTGTGTTTCTCCTGTATAATGTTACTATTTAATGTACTGTAATAAAATCTATTTAATTTCCTTATATTATTTCCTTCACATAGCCCGTAAGATTTATCGTTATACGGTACATTCATCTAATATACATTCAAATATTAAAATATAATGATATTTATGTTTTAGAGTCTATTACAGAGATTCTTTATCGTGATAAGGTATATTCATCTAAAAATATAATGATATTTAAGTTTAAGATTCTATCTTGTATAGCATTCAAAATATTTCTATGAATCAAAAGTTCAATGCTTATAATTTTTCTCTTGTACAATTTTAATATTTAAAGTATTGGTATTAAGATTTATTTAATTTCTTTATATTTTTCCTTCATACACTTTGAAATCTATAATATTCATCGAGATAAGAGACCTTCATCTAAAAATATTAAAACAATCACAGTCTTTTTATTCCCTCTTAATGAAAATACCTATTTTTCTCTTAAACATTAAGATAAAGTAAAATAAAAAAAATATTTGCTTCCGTTTTCATTTACCACTCATGAATAGATATTGATTTCTGAATTTCCTCACATTAATCAGAGTAATTGTTCGATTAACTTTATTATTGTTCCTTAAGAAACCATAATCAAATGCACAACATAAACACTAATTAATCTCTAGATGCTAATTTGATGCTAAGGTATTGTCAAATAAATAAATAATTAATAACTTCGGTTTGAATATGTTCATATCTTCCACAATTCTTAAAGAAACTCAAACGTTTAAAGGTATAAAATTATTTAATATGCTTATTTGAATATATATTAGTTTTAAAAGCATTGAAAATCTCATTTTTATTGCATTTAATTACAAAAATTCACAACTTGGATTCTCACAATGTGGATAGTTATTAAAATTAAGCCTCTAGAACATCTTCATACAGATAGCGAATTAAGTATTAAATATGTCTTACTTTACATATTAACCTACCGCTGGCATCGTGAGACTGTTCCCTATTTATCGTACTTTTTTTACTGATAGAACCTCCAATAAACAAGTGAAAATTCAATAACGTTTAATGGCATATCTTATGTTTACTTAATCCCTTGATGAATGATCATCTTTCAACTACCAACGCTCATAATTAAATGATGCGTTAGGTATTGAGATGTTTGATTATCATAAGCTAATTTCATTATTATGCGCAATTCAGATCATTAACGCTTACATCAAAGCTCTTAATTGAATTTTCGGCGATCAGTTGGAAATATTATGCCTTACTAATTCTAATGCTAACAATGAAAGTGAGAGCATATTGTCTGACAAAGTTAATAGACTGTTTTCCATCGCTGAATTATTTAAAGCACTTCTTATTTAATATGTAATCCAGTTATTCTAACAACGAGTTCAAAAAACCAGCTTTTCGCTATTAAAACAAGCAATTATCTCAGTTACCTTCTTACGATGGAATACTGAAGACATAAACATACATACAGCCATAGGTAACTAATTTAATTATTGAAAGTATAACTAATAGAGGTTATTTCTTGCAATTAGAATTTTCGCCATTTCTCTTGAAATAGTTACTGAATAAAAATAAACGTTATAAATGAATTGTTTTCTGGATTTCTCAAATTTTTACGTTTTATTGCATTGCATTCATAATGAATATAAGAATAACGTTGATAATTATAATAGAATATCACGGAAATAGTTTTATCCTGATCGTGCGTTTATTTTCGGCTTAATATTTTAAAATTAAAAATGTCCTTCTTAACCGAAGATAAATCCTCCATATCAAGACGAAAGCTACCATGGGATAAATAAACCAGACCCAAACTCAAAAAAATAAATATTATAGAAATTTATGTTTATTTCAAGAAGTGCAGTATATTATGCAGGGTAAAATTTGTTTTCCTAAAACATCCTGACACACGTTTCATATTCCTCTGGATACAATTCTTCTTTCTACTTTAAGAACTCTAACCTTTGAAGTAAGAACTATTAAACTTTTAGAAGTGAATACTTTCAAACTGACTAATGTAAATGTTAATAACTCTAGATTTTATAGATGATTTGAAATACTTACTATGCAATTTTTTTTTCAAATCTGGCTGGAAGATATTTATTAATTTTAGACCCATCAATTTAAACGAATTTTGCTTTCTAACTGAGATCATCCTGGACAGCGGTTACCTCCATACCAATGAGATTAGGTATCAGTTTTTCATTTAATTTAATTTAGTTATATTAACGTCCCGTTTTGAAGCAACACGAAGGCTATTTTGAGACGAATCTCGTAATTTTGAGCCATGGTCATATGACGAGGAAGGCACCTGAGCTGACGACCCCTCTCCACACTTCCGCACCACACCTGCGGATGGACGTTTGACCCCCTAAGCGTGATTTTACGTGTAACAGGCCCAATACAGGATGTATATTCAGTGAAATCGGGTTTAGGGCCTGGAGTCCTCTGGCTCCGAGGCCTATACCTTACCACTAGGCCGCCGAGGACATTTTTTCATTTATCAAAAAAGCAAATTTTCTTCCCAGACATCAAAACTTTAAACCGCTTATTTATAATTCAATTTTAATAGTAAAAATGATTTTACCCGCTTGCTTCTGACAACGGCTTTTACTAATAATTATGACCCTCAATATAATTAAATATACAACCATAGAGAAATTTCCCCTCACTGCATTGGCATCTGTGGTGAACTGAAGGATCCGGTCTCCAGGAATAACAAATTCGGGCTCCATGGCGAACGCATAATAGCACCCATTATTAGCAGCACTTTCGATGTTCCCTCAAACAGAGATACAACACGTCATCCGGAATGAGCCAATATGAGCAACACCAACATTATTGTCACCTCCTGTCAAGCCAAAACTTGCTTAGTGATATGGCACCCTCACATCCCGATATATGAGTTGTTCCGGAGGAATTAATTAAGTATATATATAAGACATAAAGAGCCACCTCTGTCCTAAATTCCATTCGGGGTTATTTTAAAAAGTTCGCCATGACAGCATGTCGGGACTAAGATCGAAGTCCTAACATCCACCACCTGCCACGGCTAAATCTTCCGTAAGTAGGTGCTTGCCGTCTTCGTAGTAACTCGACCCAACACCCTTTATGTACCCGCAGAGGAAACCATCTTCCCGCGTATTCAATAGCACGGGGCACCGAAGTTCTGCCCGTGGTGGGCTTAATTAAGAATAGAAGAAGATTCAATATCACGCCAGAGAATTGAAAGGGCAAATCAGGTGTACCGAAACGAAAAAATCACATACAGACATAGCATCACAAACGTCTTCAGAAAGCGTTAGATATTCCTTAAGAAAATACGTAGCGCAATTATGACTGAAAGAAGCAAACAATAAAATTTTGTTATACTTTATTTCCGCATAAATTACACCTGAAAATTGATAATACTAGAACATGGGAGAGACAGTTTTGTCAAAACCATTGACACACACATGGCGCCCATACTGCAATGAATAATCTGATCAAAATTTAAAGGCATATAGGATGTTATTCTATTTATTATGTCGCTTGCATAAGATACCTATTTAGTCAGTTAACAGCAAGTGAACCGTCGCAAGTTACTTGAGAGTAATGCGTGGAATCCACGGCTCGACTAATTTTCCTAACTTGATAAAGCTCTCTAACACAATTTTGAATAGCATTTGTGACTCGAATTTTCTATTGAACTTTTATTTTTAATCACAATGTATTTACTAATATTGTTATACGAACATGCAATGCCACTTTCCTACAGTGCGGGTCTTGTGGTTGGGAAGAGATATTGCCATAGGTTCTTACTAGCTATCTGGGGCAGATGAAGCCAATGCCACAGTACCTTGGCGACAAACTTGGCGACCATTTGGCGACTTTGTGAAAAAGTTTGGATGTTTTAAAGACAAAATGAAGGTTCTCGAATATGCGGGAATTCGGGTCCTATCTCTCATAGGAGCCAGAGACTTCCTTGTGACATCATGCCTTGTTGAAAAGACTATTTACACGCGGAGTTACTGAAACGAGGGAATGTCTTTGGAGCGTCTTTGAATCTCTTTGGAGTTTTGTCCATAGTGCGAGCTGGTAAGCTGTTAGACGCCGAGCGGTACTGAAAGTGCTGTCACTGTTATTATTAGTTTGTGTTGCTAGTTTCTACAAGTGTTGATTTTTTTTCTTGTGCTTCGGGTCTTCCGAAATATTCGTAAAAAAAGCGTCGTTCTCAATTGTTGGACTTTTTCGTATTACACTCACCTGATGATTTTCGTAACGTTTTATTATATACTTTGAAATTATATAATAAACATTCAGCTTCAGATCATGGATTAGTGATTCGTTTCCTTAACAGGTTTGAGATGAATAGTTGCCATATGTATATAATACCCATCACCGTAATTTAAACTTTTTGATGTTGGTGTTAATGTCTTGAAGAAAACATTTTCCACTCGGGTTTGTCTTTATCGTTGAAATCTGTTCAGAATTAAGAAAACTCTCTTCAATACCATCCCGCAAACATGTGTGCATATACAGCTTATAAATGAACTGCTCATTAAGCAATTAAAGCAAAGTTATAATAGCTGAAGTTGAATTATTAATATTTGAGAAGAAAATAGCATAATACTAATAAAAAGAAAACATCATTATATTTAATCAAATATAATCATCATTTTATGATTATAATTGATTCAATTTATTATTGTTAATTAATTTATTATATTTGATTGATCAAAACAAATTATAATCAACATTATGCTAGCAATTTCATGTTAATTTATATTTTAAATTAATCTAAATGAAAAGGTTGAACAACACAAAAATATAAAGAAACCATTAAGAAAAACATAATGCGACTAACAAAACAAGAAAACTCAAATGGAGAAAGCCGATGTCGTATTCAAAACCTCAACACCCAATGTCTCAAAGGAAACCCCACATGCATCGTTGCATGTGGTTTCCACACTGACTGCTCCACTACAATATTTGGAACAAATTGGAGTACAATGGGTGCATATCCGGAAGCAATGGTCCGCCAAACAGCTGCGACTAGTAGTGAAACAAAAATAGTGTTGCTTTTTGACAAAGCTTTGAATGTATCTACGCTTGGATTTTATTCTCAACAAAGATTCTTACATAGAGGAATTAATGGTATACACGCTGGGAATTGTTTAATGAAAAAAATGCTGTTTCACTATTAATTTGTTCTAGATAATTTAATTATCTCCTTCTTCCTATCTAGTACAAAATTCGTGTATAGAGACAGTATAACAATCTTCTAAAAAGTCAAAGGAAAAATATTATATGGATTTTTAATTACACCGGTACACAAATGCTAAGGAACCTTTTTTAAGATGCGAAAAATTTGGACTTAATAGGAATAAAATGATTCTCAATCAGTTGCGGAGAATCGTGGAATATACAATCGTTGGAACTCACATTTTACAGTGAGGATTCGGTCATAAGGACATTTAGGGGAGCTTCCACAAATTGATGTGGACGAAAATTATTTTGACCAGTCCCGTTTCAGTTAAAGCTGATAATGAGTTGAAACTTTCATCTATGGTTTTGTTTGATGTGCATAATGTTTATTTGCATTTTCGTAAAAATAGCAAAACTGTTCGTGAAAATATAAAGGTTTCTTTAAAAAATCGTTAATTTTTCTGCATATTTTTTTCTTGTAACATGCAGAATTTTCCACCAAATTCTGCGAAATTTACAGAATATTTTACGATATGTACAAGTAGCTTTGTAATAAAATTTAAATCAAATAATCCGAATATTACAGGAAATAAGAGTATTTATAGTAAATACTTTTTTACTGCGCATGTGTGAAACTTAGCAAAATTTTTTTTCTTAAATTAAAAGCCAGATATATAGGGCAACTTATATAAAAATTCCAATTCAATGCTATTAATATTCAGAAAGATATCGGCATTTCAACGTGGTGAATTTGAAGACACTCAAAGATAAACTAAATGATAAGGGTCCATGCAAAACTGAATTTGAGAAACTTGAGTCGTTAAATAGATATAATCGAAATGTTATTTAAATTATATATATATATATATAAAATTTATTAATAGGTATGAATATTCATGAAATTCAACTTCCATAAAATTCTATATTATTGTTCTAAGATTCAAGTTTAAAAAATATCAATTTGTGCAAGAACACTCATCATTGAACTTCGTTTAGAGTGTACCAAAATTCATCTCGCTGCAGTTTTGGTATCTTTCTGAATATTAACAGTATTAAACTGGAATTTTTAAATAATTTTCCTATATATCTGGCTTTGAAGTTATGAAAGAATTGTTTCGCTACGTTCGCACATGCGCAGTAAAAAAATATTTACTACAAATGCTCTTATTTCCTGTAGTATTCAAAACATTTTATTCAAAATTTAATAAAAAGCGTTATTTACTTATTGTCAAGTACTCTGTAAGTTTCGAACAATTTGGTGGCTGTCCTTAAACGTCCTAGTGACAGAAAATTCTCTGTATAATGTGAGTTACGACGATTGTATATCCCACGATTTTCCTCAACTGATTGCGAACCATTTTATGCCTAGTAAGTCAAATTTTTCGCATTTAAATTAGCATTTGTGCACCAATGTAATTAAAAATCCATATAATAATTTTCCTTCGACTTTTCTGTAAACCGGAATACTGTCCTACCGGAATACGAACCATTGTATTCCTATTAAGACCAAATTTTTCGAAATATGAAAAACGGTCTTTAGCATTGTCCGCCAGTGTATTGTTTTGACTCATTTGCATATTGCCAGTCACGTCCATGAGAAATGTACAGGGTCTCCATAATGAATGATCATCTTTTTTCCACGATGCTAGCCAAATGGTTCAAGTTATAAAAATTTGAAGACTACTTCCTTTCTCGATCATATACTTTCCACAACTTTGTTCCGGTATATTTTTGATGTTACACTACTGGTTTACAGGCAAATGGAGGACAAAGATTGGAAATAATGTTATAGAAGTGTGCTGATGACCTGCCCAGAGCGAGGATGCCCCCTCCCTCTAATCGATTGCAGGCTGCTGAAAACAAAATGCTGATTAATCATTAGGCATCGTTGTCTTTTCATTCTGCAAGAAAAAGAAGAACCATTTCTGCAAAAGTAGTAAAGAAGGTTGCTATTCAACAAAGGATGTAAAGAGCCTCAAACTTTCACGCCAATACCAAGTCTTCAAATTCATTGCGAATATTTTTATGTTTTATAATAGCTATTCTATCACGTCGAAAGAATTCGAATGAGTTCTACAGGTCGCCATAGAAACAAACCCTCTGTGGGGGGCATATTTGGAAATAATCTTTTAAATCGTTAAATTTTTTCCCAAGCTTTTATTATGTAATCCATAAAGATTCATATTTCTCTGATGAATGGTTATAGCTGAAGGTAGTTGTTAATAAGGAAACTTTGATCATGGACGCACTGTATATATTTTTGCTATTGCATTTATTTGGATGATTGATGTTATTTCGTCCATCACAGTTGTTAAATGCATTTGCTTGTGCGTAATTTATAAAAGTTCTATTTTTACTACTTACTATAAGTTCTATTTTATGACACAAAAGAAGTCAATGAACACTATACTATCGATTAAACGAATATTTCAAGTTGGATAAAACTATATTTGAAAACATTTTTAAAACTTATATTTCTGGTCATCGGGGAGGTTTGGTATAAACATCAAGTACAATTACTTATCACTAAGTGACATTCTTGTATGATAGCAAAGGGGAAATCGAAAACTCCCAAATTCTTACCAGCATATATTTGTTAAAATTTCTTTGGTATTCAATCTAATCTGACATCTGTTGCTATTTTTAAGTCTTAAATGTGTTTAACGTATCTTGAAAAAATCATTTGCGTACATCTTCATTATTAATAAACTTTCATATTTTTATAATAAGTAAATATTTCTATGCATCTGCACTTTATCAAAATCTAAGATATGAATATGTAAACATTTTAAGAAAATTCAGAATCATCAAACCATTTAGAGAAAATTTTATTTTCGCCTGTATTCTAATTGCTTAGATAACTACATGTAAATTGTATGGAAGAGCAATAAATCTTTTTTAAAAACTTAGTTATGAATATGTATAAATTTTCGATAATAATTTTTTTATGTAAATGCATGATTTTATTTTAAAAAAGTAGATTGAAACTTCATGAAAACTTCTTATTTCCAACTTTCATTGTTTCTCTAAAATAAAAAAACAGCATTGCTAAATTTCTGCTATAAAATTAAATTCTTCTCGACATTTGTTATAAAAAAGCTCTCATTAATCCTCCGTAACCTACTTCACGCATTGTATGGTTAAAAATGAAATGTTCTGCAT
>BGPR01050590.1:0-11030 GCA_013235015.1 Araneus ventricosus
ATTAAGAGAGAGACAGACCAGAGCTGCATCAAGTGTTGCCCCTCCTACGGATCCGATATTAACGCAAAGAGCAACGCGAAGCGGTAGAAAAGCAACCCTTTCCCCGCTTGAAATTGCATTCATTTGAGTTGCATTTTTTTTCAGCTCTTATTTGGCGCGACCTCCTCATTTGGCTCTTTTTCGCTTTCTCTCTGTAGTTCAGTCGTTAAGTCGTTTTTCACTTTCTCGTATACGAAGCAAAGAGAAAGTATTGTAATCGTCAAAAAAATTCGAACTCGAGATTTTGTCGAATCTCCACGTTTTAGACCTCCCTGAGTCCGAAAAACACAATTTTGGAATTATGTCTCTGTGTGTGTGTGTCTGTGAACACGATAACTCGAAAACTAGTAGAGATACAGGGATGAAATTTGGTACTTGGTCTTTACACATAATTTGTAGGTTTCTATCAAATTTTGGACAAAATCCGTCAACAGGAAGTCTGTCTGTCTGTATGTTCGAGGTCATGCGAACGCTCTAACTCAAAAACTTGAAAAGCCAGATGGATAAAATTTGGTACACAGTTTTATCGTCGTGAATGTAGGTCCGTATGAAATTTTGTGCCAAATCCGCCAACGGGCTGACTGTCTGTCGGTCTGTCTAATAGCATACTTGTTCAACTCCATGCGCATGCGTAAATGCCTGTGCTAAGAAGGGATACTCCGGAAAGTTGGCAGTTTGCCAAAAACCAATTCTGTCGGCGAGATTTTGTAAGGAAGCAAACATTTAGGGCATCTCGTTTCACTTGCGTATTGGAAGCAACCTCTGCGTATGCGCAAGCTATTCTCCTGTTTTCTTTTCCGCACGCGGAACTTGCATTGCTAGAGTTTGATTTTAAAAAAATAATTATTGCGAAGCTTTAATACATACGTATCTTTTTGAATATGATTCTTCACCTCAGTATTTTACTATCACTATAATCAACAATGAAAAACCTTCTGATAGTCATTGCATTCTGGGTTACAGTTGGTTCGAACTTTTTATCAACGCAGGGGGAAGGGAAATGACAAACGTTTGAAAAGTATACGAGAAAGTTTAGGGGAGGCCACTCCCGCTGGTTTTAATCCAGTTCTGGAGGAGTTGTAATTTTTTGCTTCTTAATGTTTTTTTCGGGTGCTGATTAAGATTCTGAGGTTTGCCACGAATAATTTTTGTAGGAATTTTAGTTATAGCCAAAAAACATAAAAAAAAATTTATCCAGTTTTTTGCTTATAACTCAAAAAATATCAATTTTTAGTGTATTATCATTATAAACCAAAATAATCAGCACGAAATTTCCTACAACTTAGATCTATAAAACTTTTGAAGCACTGCTTGTTTATGAGCTGACGAGCCGCCATTGTAAGTACTGTACTGCACAGAAATAATCTCGAGGGCGAGACTTTTTTGCAATGATGTCCTCACTTTTTTCTTCTATGCCTCTCCAAGAAGGTCAGTGATTTTTTACTTTACTTTACTTTACAATCCGCCCCGGCCCAGCCTACCCAGGAGGGTATAAGGCCTTCCACAGGCCGGAGGGGAAATATAAAACGAAAAAAAAGAACTACATTAAAACAAAATTTACAAAGAACCCCATAGGGTGAGGAGAACAATTTAATAGAAAGCTAAAATTAACAATATGAATTAGGATATTGTTAACCTGTGCCTGTCAGACACATTGCGCCCTAACCCGCTGGTGCGAATATTGTGACCGACGGAGGGTTAACTTTAATACAGAACATAAGTGTATCATAAAGGAGAGTTTTGAATTCGTTCTGCAATCAAAATATTTCAGAATTACAATTCGAAATTAGATACAAAATAGTAATAGTTGGCTCCCCCCCCCCTTTTGTTCGGTTAACCAGTTGTACTGTATTAATATTATTGCTACAGATATTCTGGTTAATTCATTTTAAATTGCAAGTTCCCGATTTTATATATGATATGTTATTTATCAATATAATACAGTAGACTCTCGATTAACCGGGATGGTCGGGAAATGCTTCGCCCCGGATAAGCGAATATCCCGGATAATCCAATTAATGCAAATTTTGAGGAAATTTTTAAAAAAAAATGATAGAAAATGTAAAATTATTATACAATAAGACATTAATAGTTTAATTAATACAAAAAAAGAATTATAAAGCAATTTTAATGTTATTTAGATTTAAAATTCGTACAATTAAAAACAAAAACAGAGATGCAGTTTACCTCACTGCAGTGGCGAATCCAGGGGGGGGGGCTATCGGGCCACACCCCCCCCCCAGATCCAAGCCAGAATTCTTGATTTTATTTAACATCATTACAACCTGTTGTTTCTTAATTTATCTCTTTTAAAAAAATAATAAAATCGTTTCAACATTACTTTCTGACTTGACTGGCTCGAAAATTTTCCTACTTTTGTAGTCATTCCACTTGTACTTGTAGCTTTGGCATGGTCGAAGACATTTTTTGGTTAGTTATTTCATTGTAATTTTTATTAAATTATCGAAAGTATTGTATTGTTTTTTTATGATTCTTATTGTCAGGTGAGTAAAGTCTGTAAAGTTAAAGAGTTTTGGTTTACTTTAGCCTTCAGATTTTACCTTCATCATGACAATACAAAATTTTTATGACCTCCGCGCCCCCCCCCAGACCCGAATCCTAGATTCGCTACTGCCTCACTGTTTCGTGAAGAATGAAATGATAGAAGTTTTATTTTTTCATTTACTCTTCGACGAATTATACTACGCAAATCTCTCAATATTATTTTTT
The DNA here is from genome assembly GCA_013235015.1 of Araneus ventricosus. Classification (NCBI taxonomy): domain Eukaryota; kingdom Metazoa; phylum Arthropoda; class Arachnida; order Araneae; family Araneidae; genus Araneus; species Araneus ventricosus. The sequence goes on from BGPR01050590.1 coordinate 2,770, forward strand.
CTGCAGGTGTGCTTTCATCTTCTTGCTCCAAGTAATTATGCAACGCCTCAGAGTGTACTAATTCGTCACCGTGACTTGATTTTTGATGAGTTACAAGATTTTCCTCATCACTTGCAGGACATTCTTCGAAATTCCTTGTTTCTTCTGAACCACAAGTTACACGGGGCGCAATATCATCGTCACTTAAAACTTCGCAACATTCCAGTGTCGAATCTTCGTTAATCCATTGTTCCACTGCTTCTTCATCCACATTTTCAGAACAGTCTAACTGGAGTCTGGCTGGACTCAAGGTCGGCTGGACGAGTCCAATACAATAGGAAGGGTTGAGAAGAATGCGGTCTTCCCGCACATTCCAACGGACGCAATCAGCGTTTCCTTTTTTTTGTGATCGTCCCTCATAATCCGCAACTAGATAATCCGATCCCGGTTAATCGAGAATCTACTGTATAAGGCTATAAGAAGATATTACTGACCGACAGTTGATATAGTATAGGGGCCGTTCAAATATTAAGGCAGGTTTTAGTATTTTGACCCCCCCCCCTTGTCAAAGCAAAAATAGCAAATCGCAAACCCTCTTATAATTACATGTAAAAACCGCAACCCCCCCCCCCCCCTGTTCTTTCACAAACGAATAACGGTAATAATTTAAAATTAGGACTAGTTCAAATAAACTCTAACTCGGCTTAAAATGAAAAAAATGCAAGTTTAATTTCCTTACAATTTCAAATTTAAGCTTACAAAAATCAACTTTAATTTTCTTTGGCCAAATTTAACTTTTTTTTTCAAATTTAATTTTTTAAGATTAAATTATTTGTGCAAGTTACAAGAGATTTTCGGAAATAAAGTGATTTTAATGTCTTACGTAAGCATCACTCATACTCCCCCTCCCCCCTTGTCAGCGAAAATAAGTAAATCGCAAACCCCCTCCCTCCTCTTGGGAGCTTACGTAATATTTGAATGGCCCCATACAGTATAAACCCACAGTTTGGAAAACTATTAACCAGTTTCAATAAATGCAAGGCAATTTCAGACATGGCTTTGTCTATCTATTCTCAAGGCAAATTCCTGATTCCAATTAGTTTCATAGAGCTTTTAAAAAGCGTCTTTATACCACTTTCAGAAGACCTTGAAAACGAAATGTTGAGCATAATGTTGCTTGTAAAAAAAAGTTTTTTCCACCCCCTAAAAGCACCCGAGCTCAACAAAATCACTTCTTCCACATCGCTGGGAAGACTGGATGTGGGCGAGCAGATCTCTAATTATGCTAACACTAGAAGATAAAAACTTCATTACAATACATAAAGGAATTGTGGCGGCGATGGAGCATTAAAAGAACATTCCTATCCAACAAAGGACTCGGCAAAAGCTCTGTCATGTTCAGTGAGTTGCGACAACTAAACAACAACTTGAAGAAATGAATAAGAAAAAAGAAAAGAAACTATGATGATTGAAGCAGAAAGGGACAAACTTTAATAACAATTGGCTTCCGACAGTCCTTCCTATTGTTGAATCTTGCACACTGGATAATTGACTGCTTTAAACAACTTAATTCGAAGATGAATCATGAAGCAGACCTCAAATGAGATTGAGTAAAAGCATTTCGGATAAACGAAAAATTTGACTAGTGTTTCTTCTTTCTCATTACCACTAAAAATATATAACTGTATTGTATAGCAACGGATTCGGAAATCCTCCGCGCTTTTGCGCATGCGCCGGGTGGAGTTATTTTCGTCAAAATAGGGGGAAAGTGAAGCATGGAAGGGTGATGATTACATTTTACTGAGCGTTATCTAACAAAGAACTCCGGAAATGCGCTCATATGACTCAGGGCCTGACACCCCTTTCCGGTGTAGAATCGTCCAAAGGTGGTAGTCTCGGAATCCGTTGTTGAACTATAGTGCCCTCTATCCAGCTTTTTTGTTATATATCCTGCCCTTCCGCCACATTAGCCCGGATAGTTGGGAGCCTTCTGTATTTTAAATTGAACAGTGGCGAATCCAGGAGGATGGCTATAGGACTGCAGCATAGCTGGAACAGAATTCTTTATTTTATTTAAAATCACTACAGCTGTTTTTTCTTAATCTCCCTTTAAAATAAGTGACAACGTTTCTTTCTGGTTTTTTACAGGCTCGAAAGTTTTCCCACTTTTGTAGTCATTCCACTCGTTTTTGCAGCGTTGACACGGTCAAGAACATGTTTTTGATTGTTATTTCTTTGTGTTTTTGTTAAATTATCGAAAGTATTGTGGTGTTTTTTATGATTCTTATTGTTAGGTGAGTACAGTCTGTAAAATTAAAGTGTTTTGGTTTACATAAGCCATAAGATTTGACATTCGTCACGACGATACAAAACTTTTTATACCTCAGCCACCCCCCACCCCGACCCAAATCCTGGATTCGCCACTGAAATTGAATAATAAACAGAATTGAGAGTTAGCTGGAAAATTTCATAGCTGATTATCAATGGATTTAGTTTAAATTTGAGCTGACACGTTAGCGAATTTATAGAACTACCCCAATACATTATTCTGCAGTTGTAAGCATATCTATATTATCTGTAGAACGTACACACGTTCAATGTCAGTAGAATAAAATGATTTCTCGTTTGAATAAAAGCATGATTTTTACTCGCTTATAATTATTTGATGTTATTATTTTATTGTATTATAATTTTTTTAAATATTTAATAGTTGTTATTTTTAACAAGGCATGAACACGGATTATTTAAAGATCGTAATAATTTATTCAAGCTTAATTATTGGAATTTTCTATAAAATCATATTTTATTAATTGACTCCATCCGTTGTGCAAATACAGAAATTAGTTGCCCACGCCTTAGCAAAAATAAATTGGCCAGCGGAGAACATGTCAGATGGGAGACAAACGATGCAGGTCCTGGAATGTTTCGTAGAGTGGGTAAGACCTTACAACCCCTCTGATTCTATAAAGTCATTTACATTTTCGGAAGGAGGGAAAGCAAACCTGGACGATTAACGGGTGTACTTAGACGATTAAGAACGGGTGTAATGCACCAAAACCTTATAAAGACGATTTAAAGTGTAATATGTGTTGACAACGTCATTCCCTAATTAAAGATCAACTTTAATTAAAGCGGACTGTCATTGAGGAACTTAATGGCTACCAAAGGACTGGTTATGGTGTTTCCTAATTTCTTCCAAATTCCCTAAATCTTTCACTATATAGGGTTGTTATAATTAAAGTTCGTCTAATTAGAAGGTTCTAAAGCCAGTTCTATGACTCCAAACGAAACAAAACTTTACTAGACTGTAGCTGTGAAAAAAGATAAAAAATAGTGCTAAGTAATGCATTATCTTGCATAAAAGCTGTATTATGAACGTAAAAAAAACTTTGAGTTCGGTACTGAATTTCGGTAGCGTTTTTATTTAAACTAAAAAAAGTCAAATGAACTATTCAAATTTGCTTTAGTAATAAAAAATAATCTGCAAAATTCACCTCAGATATTTGCGCAGCGACACCTATTGACAAAAATTTTAACTTTTTTCCGCTTTTCATGGAGAGCATTACTTGTACTACATGCTAGTGAAATTTTGCTTCGTTTGGAACCCTAGAACTAACTCTAGGACCTTCTCAATAGACAAACTTTAATTGCAATAACCCTGTGCTTTAATAACAGGATTTTATGTTATCGGCAAATTCAACGTATTTTCTGCTTGAATCCCATTTCTATTCAAATTTTACTCAGAAATATGAATCGCAATTAATTATTAAAACTGATTTTTTATTTTCTCCTACACTAATCATACGAAGAGAAATTACTTTGATCGTCAAAGAATTCAGTCTCGAGACTTTGATAAATCTGCACCTTTTAGATATTCTAGAGTCCGGAAAACCCATTTTTGGAACAACATCTATCTGTGAACACGATGACTCAAAAAAAGGAAAGAGAATAATATGGGTGTGATGCGTTTGAAATAATACCAATCACCCCACTTAAAGTAACATATCCATTTTATTCCACAACGTTGACAGATAAAGATGATGGTTACATGTGATAGTTTAGCTATGATGGTATTTACAAGTGATGACGAACTGATGTTTTACAATGTAATCTTTAGATGTCGGAGAGTATGCGCTGCTAAAAGTTTACTCGTACCACTGCGGACAGAGATAATGCTCGTGCTTGACCACCTCGTGTGGTCAGTTGCTGGACTTTGAGATCTTCCCCTTCGCGGGAGCTAAAGACAGTTGAACTCTCCTACGCGAGAGCTTGCATCTCTTTCTACCTCTGACTCTGACTTCTTGCCCTCCGTGACACCGAGCAGTTAAAGCATAAGTGTAGCTGCTCCATCTGGTGGTGACAGGAACAAAGCCCACATTTATGAAATTTGGTGTATGGTCTAAACGCAAAGATTGTAGATTGCTATCAAGTTTTGGACGAAACCCTTCAAGAGGAAGTTTGTCTGCCTGTCCGTCCATGCGCATGCGAGAGTGATAACCCAAAATCATAATATAACAACAGACGGGGTGGCCCGATTTGCCCGAGAAGGGGGGCACGACCTGCTGTACGGGGGGGGACGAGTGTAATGAAAATGGTCTCAAATTTTCGCCAGATTATTATTTATCAACTACAGTTGAATACCCCGTACAAATATTTTCCCCGACGGGATACAAAATTTTTCCCCGCTGGGGGGCCCGGCCCCCCCCCCCCCCCCCTGGCGCCACTCCTGACAATAGATTACAAACAGATTATCACAAATAGTACTGGACATACGGTTTTAGTACTAGAGCTGTAGATCTGTATCATCAGCTGTAGATCAGATTTTGGGCCATATCCATCAGCAAGTCGACTGTTTGTCGATCCGTCTGTCTACTCGTTCATTGTGTACGCGACATTACAAAATCGTCACAAAATAGACGCATTTATTTTAGATAGCTTAGATGTCAGTGCGCTCGCATAGTACGCGCACGGAGCTGCCCGTGGAATTAGGAATTCAACAAAATGAAAAAAAAAAAGAAACGTCCACAATAACATGAAAAAGTTCTGAGAACAAAACAAAAGATACACATTATTGATTTTTCCCGCTTATTTTTCTTCGCGATAATGATATTTCAACTGCAGAAAAACAATGCAGAGTATGTTAATCCGAAACAATATTAAAAAATTGCATCGTGAAAATGATTATTATACAACAAGTAAAATATGCGAGACATAAACACGTTCAGACACTGCCGAAAATAATAATCGAAGTCATTCAGCTGAAGGTCATGACGTATTCTACGCTTTGCACCGTCAGCCAATCAAAATTGCCAGAAACGTTCCGGAGAAGTGTCGCGGGAGGAAACTCGCTGGAGGAAAAATATCTTTCAATTGACCAGGAAAAAATTAATTTAAAAAAACAGGAAAAGATATTTTAACCATTCTTGTTTTAAATCCGACAGAACCGTTCCAGTTATAAGCTGAAAAAAAAATTGAAAATAATAGCGTTATTAGAACGTTGGAAGCAGCAAATTTAAAAACAAAAATAAAATTTTGATAGCAAAACTGACTATTTTTTAAAAATTTCTCAAAATTCAGTAAATTACGTTTGAAGTCCAAAACAAACTTCATTAGAACGAAAATTGTTTGTTCTATCCGATGGTGCATTGATTGTTTTTCAACGATCATTAGAAGAGAAACTACAGCCGCAAACGTGCCGAAAATGACCCAAAACAACGAAAAACATTAAATAAAAAATTTTCTAGATTGAATTTTAAAATTCCTGTTTCGAGGTGCATTGAGTCACCTTTAAGACTACCTGTGTGCTAAATTTCATGGCTGTCAGTACGATAGATTCGTCTGGACATAGCGCACACGCACACACAAACATTGCCTTTTATAAGTATAGATATGATCTTTAAGTCACAAAGATTGAATAGGCCGCCTTGTTGGCTGCCTGTGTATATGTGAACATGATACCTCAAAAATGCAAAGAGCTAGATAAATGAAATTCGGTGCGTGGTCTGGCCACCAAAATTGTAAACCTGCGTCAGATTTTGAACCTATCTGTCAAAGGTAAAATGCTTAAAATGCACAGTCGATTCTCTTCAATATTGTGTAAGTTTACGAGAAGGTCGAGAGGAGAAACCTCCCACTAGTGGTATTCATATATATGTAATCCTATATGTATCCTAGTTTTTTTTAAAAAGCCGCTTAACTTTTTACTTTCTCGTATACGAAGTATACAAAGAGAAAGTATTGTAATCGTCAAAAAATTCGAACTCCAGATTTTGTCGAATCTCCACGTTTTAGACCTCCCTGAGTCCGAAAAACACAATTTTGGAATTATGTCTGTCTGTGAACACGATAACTCGAAAGCTATTAGAGCTACTGGGATGAAATTTAGTATGTGAAATTGACACATAATTTGTAGGTTTCTATCAAATTTTGGACAAAATTCGTCAACGGGAAGTCTGTCTGTATGTCCGCGGTCGTGTTAACATTATAACTCAAAAACTTGAATAGCTAGATGGATAAAATTTGGTACAGCCTTTTATCGTCATGAATATAGGTCAGTATAAAATTTTGGGCCCAATCCGTGAAAGGGTTGACTGTCTGTCGGTCTGTATAATCGCATCTCCAACGAATCCGCCATCTCCACGCGCATGCGTACTGGAAGCAATCTTCTGTGCACGATATTTATTGACTCCTCCTTGGCACTTTTTTTAATCCGCTTCTCCAAGCGCATGCGTACTGGTAGCAATCTGTGCACGCTGGAGGATTATGTGAGCCAACAAGAGTAGAAATCGGTACGCATCTCTTTGAATTTGAATCTTTACCTAAATATTTTCTGATAGTCATTGGATCCTGGGTTACAATAGGTTCGAATTTTTTTATCCGCGCGGGGGGAGGGGAAACAGCACCTTTTTCGAGAAGTATACGAGAAAGTTTAGGGGAGACCACTCCCGCTGGTGTAATTTATAAACTAATTATTTCTCCTTAAATTCTAATATAAAATCCGCTTTCACTGTAACTTAAAGCGTCGTTAGAAGATGTGTTTTCAAGACCGCTGAATCGGGATTTTCCCATTTTCCAGTTGTATTTAAAGCGCAGGCGTGTTGCCATCTTCCCTTTTCCTTTTTCGGACGCTGCGCTTAAAGCACGCTACTGCGATTCCTGGTCATGACTTCACTCCACAATTCTAAAATAATCGTCAAGATGAAGTTTTCTTCTTGAATATAAAGAACTGTAATAAATGATCTAGTTTTATGAAAATTGTCGCCTTTCCTTTGTAAGATTTTTTCATATGTATATAGTTTGGGTCACGAAGAAATAAACTGGATAAATGAAATCTGGTATGCGGTCTTGACAGCAAAATTGTAGATGTAGATTAAATTTTGGAACAAGTTGGTCTCAGGATGAGATCTAAAATTCATATTTGATTCTCTTCAATATAATAAGAAGTTACACACAAAACCAGCGGGAGTGGTCTCCCCTAAACTTTCTCGTATACTCCTAACACATGTAGAGAAAACTAGAATAATAAAAGACGTCAAATAAACTTCCGTCGCAAGTAAACCAAAGTTGGAACCACGCGTGGTTTGAAGGATCAAAACAAATTCAAATCCTCTGCTCATTCTTTTGCGCAACAGGACCTGGCCAAGTTTCGGAGCGTCCCTTTCTTGCACAGGCATTGCCACCAGTAGGCATGCGCAGGGAGTTGTTTCAAAACTGAACAAGTATGCGATTATACAGACCGACAGACAGTCAACCCTTTGACGGATTTGGCCCAAAATTTTATACGGACCTACATTCATGACGATAAAACTGTGTATAAAATTTTATCCATCTGGCTTTTCAAGTTTTTGAGTTATAGCGTTCGCATGACCTCGAACATACAGACAGACAGACTTCCCGTTGACGGATTTTGTCCAAAATTTGATAGAAACCTACAAATTATGTTTAAAGACCACATACCAAATTTCATCCCCGTAGCTCTAATAGTTTTCGAGTTATCGTGTTCACAGACACACACACAGACACACATACAGACACACACACAGACAGACATAATTCCAAAATTGTGTTTTTCGGAATCAGGGAGGTCTAAAACGTGGAGATTCGTCAAAATCTCGAGTTCGAATTTTTTGACGATTACAATACTTTCTCTTTGTATACTTCGTATACGAGAAAGTAAAAATGCTCCAAATTGTGTAAGTATACGAAAAAGTCGAATGGAGAATTGCCCTTAATGGAATGGTTATTGCCCTTTAACGCAGTGGTCCCCAACCCCCGGGCCGCGG
>BGPR01050591.1:0-11030 GCA_013235015.1 Araneus ventricosus
CAGAATATGCAACTTCCTCAACATATACTTTCAACAGACTATTAATGGGTCATGACATCAGACGATTGCTAGTCAGTTCTACTCTTTGTTATTTAAACATCAGCAGTCTCTTAAATGATAGACACAGAAGAACATATTTTATTTTATTTAAAATCTGAAACTAAATTTCATAGATTTTACCATAAGTTCATTTTAATTTGAAACTTTTTTCGTTATTATTTTTACTTCTTTGAAATCTAAATAATAGGGAGTTCTGTCTTCCACTCTATTCCTTTTATGTTGTTCAAAAATTTTATTGAGAAGACAAATATTTAGGTGCACTGGTCACGTTCATCCTTCAAATATTCAGAGAATAGTCACGCTTTCTATCTGAAATTTAAAAATTGAAGAAGTTTGAGACATTCGTTTCGTCATTGTTTATACAACGAATGAAGAGCGAATAGGCTGTCAAAGCTAAAAACAAAACAACGCATCTGTTTTTGCCTTCTTTTATCATTTCAAAAAGCTTTCATAAGCACGGTTGGTGTATTTTTGTTGCTTGGTTTATTTCCATTCTGACACATCTGACAACGATGTAATTTCAGAAATCTGCTTGTTTTCATTCTTATTGTTATTATTTTCAGGATCTTGCTTCATTACCTAAAATTTCCGATAATCTTATTTAAAAAATAAATCATAAAATAGAACTAAAATTCAGGATTAAATTTTCGAAGTAAATACTTTTACAAGCAATGCGAGTTTTACATGAGCAAAAGTTCTGTTCAGTCAAGAATTCTTATTTTCCAACATTATAACTCTGTGAGGGGCATGTATTTACTTTTTCGTGATTATATTCACTACTATTCCAGCAGCGCTACTCAGGAAAATATTTTTGTTACTTTCTTGCCTGTTGGAAAGAATTGTTGAAACGATATTGAATGTTTTATGTAGTAGTACCATACATTGAAAGCCAGATCTATCATATCAATTACAAATTTACCATATAGTGTCGATCAGTTTATCACTACATTAGTATTTTCTACAGGGAATGCTCTACCAACTGTAATTTTGCTAATATAAAAAAACTACTTTTTCTTTTAGTTCATGGTTTTTGTCTTAACTCTTACTAGGGTGTAAACCTTAGCATGTAATAGGAATTGTTTGATTTGTATTTAATTAGAAAAACAACATTATCAAAATGGGTCTATTTAGTATAAATTCAATCCGTATTCGAAAAAGCCCAGGTAAGCCACATGAAGCAGTTAAAATGAAAAAAATTGATTGCTAAAATTTTACAGAAATTTGAAAAATTTTGTTAGACACGCACATAAAGAGTGAGGCAATCTCAGTTCGGAGGTTCTGTTTTCGTATCTCATCAAATGGGAGAATTTAGATAATATAATTCATGTGCCAAATAGGAACCCTTAAAATTAATTCTCAGAACAATGGAAGTAACAAGTTAAATAAAATGTTTCCTCTTTCTGGTTATTAGTTCATTAGACTTCATATAAAAGAAACATTCTGAAAATGAATATTATGTTCTTTTCTTTCTGAAGTCTAAGCAATTCTTGTATTCCTGATGTCGTTCCGATGATTATTTTATTTAAGTTTATTTATTTTGTTCATAACGGGAACACACATATGAGATTCTCTCTCTCTCTGAAATTATACCCAATATATTCAGACTCCAGCATCATTTTAAAATATATGAGATAAGTATTTAGAACAAGTTTAAATTCAGTTTTAAAAATGTATTCTTGCTTTTGTTGATCGATAAGAAAATAATAAAATATCGATATAGATTTCAGAGAGTAAGAGAAACTATTTTCAAAAGCTAAAATCAAAGAAACAGTCTTATTGAAAGATAATGACTATAGCTTGCTGACTTTTAATCATAGTTCAATTTAAAAAATATTTTATTCAGAAAACTTTTATTAATTTTCAACTTAAAATTCAAGCAAATATTTTTCAATAAAGGAAACTGAAATTCTACCACAGAGAACTGGCAATTATCAGAATTGTTCATTTTTCTTTTCATGACCATTTTAATATTTTTAACTGCCCCGTAACTTTATTTTCTTGTTTTAGAAGTCTTGATTGATATGTCTTTTCGGAAATATGTCTATATAATTCTCCTAAATATTTTTCTAACCCTTTTATTGCATCCTATTTTTAATGCAATTAATCTGATGATTTTTTTAATTTCTACTCTTATGGATTTTTTTTAATTTTCTTATTAATCTGAAAATCAACTATTTCAAATTTGTATTAAGTTTTAAGCTAGAATTTTTAGAGAACTTTTATTCAAAATCTTGAAATATTTGTCCTCAAGAAATCACGCCAAAAAACTTTATAACATTTCTTGCACTGCCTCTTTTCATTCGAAGAGTTATTCGTCCATTAATTTTACAACCAATTTTATTACTGCTGAATATATTTTTTAATGTTTTTACTGTCCTGAACATTTAATTTATTATCTTATTCATTTTTTCCGTTCTTTGAGAATTTCCTTATTAATTATGATACTTACGTTTTATAGTCTAATATAGAGATACTTTGATTTTGCTTATCTATCAAAGTATCTTTAAAGATCAAAAAATTATTGATTATAAATAATATATCAAATACAATGCTTATAAAAATAAATATATATATAATGCTTTTATAAATTATAATATAATATATAATAGAAATATAAACTTTTGTGTTTCTCCTGTATAATGTTACTATTTAATGTACTGTAATAAAATCTATTTAATTTCCTTATATTATTTCCTTCACATAGCCCGTAAGATTTATCGTTATACGGTACATTCATCTAATATACATTCAAATATTAAAATATAATGATATTTATGTTTTAGAGTCTATTACAGAGATTCTTTATCGTGATAAGGTATATTCATCTAAAAATATAATGATATTTAAGTTTAAGATTCTATCTTGTATAGCATTCAAAATATTTCTATGAATCAAAAGTTCAATGCTTATAATTTTTCTCTTGTACAATTTTAATATTTAAAGTATTGGTATTAAGATTTATTTAATTTCTTTATATTTTTCCTTCATACACTTTGAAATCTATAATATTCATCGAGATAAGAGACCTTCATCTAAAAATATTAAAACAATCACAGTCTTTTTATTCCCTCTTAATGAAAATACCTATTTTTCTCTTAAACATTAAGATAAAGTAAAATAAAAAAAATATTTGCTTCCGTTTTCATTTACCACTCATGAATAGATATTGATTTCTGAATTTCCTCACATTAATCAGAGTAATTGTTCGATTAACTTTATTATTGTTCCTTAAGAAACCATAATCAAATGCACAACATAAACACTAATTAATCTCTAGATGCTAATTTGATGCTAAGGTATTGTCAAATAAATAAATAATTAATAACTTCGGTTTGAATATGTTCATATCTTCCACAATTCTTAAAGAAACTCAAACGTTTAAAGGTATAAAATTATTTAATATGCTTATTTGAATATATATTAGTTTTAAAAGCATTGAAAATCTCATTTTTATTGCATTTAATTACAAAAATTCACAACTTGGATTCTCACAATGTGGATAGTTATTAAAATTAAGCCTCTAGAACATCTTCATACAGATAGCGAATTAAGTATTAAATATGTCTTACTTTACATATTAACCTACCGCTGGCATCGTGAGACTGTTCCCTATTTATCGTACTTTTTTTACTGATAGAACCTCCAATAAACAAGTGAAAATTCAATAACGTTTAATGGCATATCTTATGTTTACTTAATCCCTTGATGAATGATCATCTTTCAACTACCAACGCTCATAATTAAATGATGCGTTAGGTATTGAGATGTTTGATTATCATAAGCTAATTTCATTATTATGCGCAATTCAGATCATTAACGCTTACATCAAAGCTCTTAATTGAATTTTCGGCGATCAGTTGGAAATATTATGCCTTACTAATTCTAATGCTAACAATGAAAGTGAGAGCATATTGTCTGACAAAGTTAATAGACTGTTTTCCATCGCTGAATTATTTAAAGCACTTCTTATTTAATATGTAATCCAGTTATTCTAACAACGAGTTCAAAAAACCAGCTTTTCGCTATTAAAACAAGCAATTATCTCAGTTACCTTCTTACGATGGAATACTGAAGACATAAACATACATACAGCCATAGGTAACTAATTTAATTATTGAAAGTATAACTAATAGAGGTTATTTCTTGCAATTAGAATTTTCGCCATTTCTCTTGAAATAGTTACTGAATAAAAATAAACGTTATAAATGAATTGTTTTCTGGATTTCTCAAATTTTTACGTTTTATTGCATTGCATTCATAATGAATATAAGAATAACGTTGATAATTATAATAGAATATCACGGAAATAGTTTTATCCTGATCGTGCGTTTATTTTCGGCTTAATATTTTAAAATTAAAAATGTCCTTCTTAACCGAAGATAAATCCTCCATATCAAGACGAAAGCTACCATGGGATAAATAAACCAGACCCAAACTCAAAAAAATAAATATTATAGAAATTTATGTTTATTTCAAGAAGTGCAGTATATTATGCAGGGTAAAATTTGTTTTCCTAAAACATCCTGACACACGTTTCATATTCCTCTGGATACAATTCTTCTTTCTACTTTAAGAACTCTAACCTTTGAAGTAAGAACTATTAAACTTTTAGAAGTGAATACTTTCAAACTGACTAATGTAAATGTTAATAACTCTAGATTTTATAGATGATTTGAAATACTTACTATGCAATTTTTTTTTCAAATCTGGCTGGAAGATATTTATTAATTTTAGACCCATCAATTTAAACGAATTTTGCTTTCTAACTGAGATCATCCTGGACAGCGGTTACCTCCATACCAATGAGATTAGGTATCAGTTTTTCATTTAATTTAATTTAGTTATATTAACGTCCCGTTTTGAAGCAACACGAAGGCTATTTTGAGACGAATCTCGTAATTTTGAGCCATGGTCATATGACGAGGAAGGCACCTGAGCTGACGACCCCTCTCCACACTTCCGCACCACACCTGCGGATGGACGTTTGACCCCCTAAGCGTGATTTTACGTGTAACAGGCCCAATACAGGATGTATATTCAGTGAAATCGGGTTTAGGGCCTGGAGTCCTCTGGCTCCGAGGCCTATACCTTACCACTAGGCCGCCGAGGACATTTTTTCATTTATCAAAAAAGCAAATTTTCTTCCCAGACATCAAAACTTTAAACCGCTTATTTATAATTCAATTTTAATAGTAAAAATGATTTTACCCGCTTGCTTCTGACAACGGCTTTTACTAATAATTATGACCCTCAATATAATTAAATATACAACCATAGAGAAATTTCCCCTCACTGCATTGGCATCTGTGGTGAACTGAAGGATCCGGTCTCCAGGAATAACAAATTCGGGCTCCATGGCGAACGCATAATAGCACCCATTATTAGCAGCACTTTCGATGTTCCCTCAAACAGAGATACAACACGTCATCCGGAATGAGCCAATATGAGCAACACCAACATTATTGTCACCTCCTGTCAAGCCAAAACTTGCTTAGTGATATGGCACCCTCACATCCCGATATATGAGTTGTTCCGGAGGAATTAATTAAGTATATATATAAGACATAAAGAGCCACCTCTGTCCTAAATTCCATTCGGGGTTATTTTAAAAAGTTCGCCATGACAGCATGTCGGGACTAAGATCGAAGTCCTAACATCCACCACCTGCCACGGCTAAATCTTCCGTAAGTAGGTGCTTGCCGTCTTCGTAGTAACTCGACCCAACACCCTTTATGTACCCGCAGAGGAAACCATCTTCCCGCGTATTCAATAGCACGGGGCACCGAAGTTCTGCCCGTGGTGGGCTTAATTAAGAATAGAAGAAGATTCAATATCACGCCAGAGAATTGAAAGGGCAAATCAGGTGTACCGAAACGAAAAAATCACATACAGACATAGCATCACAAACGTCTTCAGAAAGCGTTAGATATTCCTTAAGAAAATACGTAGCGCAATTATGACTGAAAGAAGCAAACAATAAAATTTTGTTATACTTTATTTCCGCATAAATTACACCTGAAAATTGATAATACTAGAACATGGGAGAGACAGTTTTGTCAAAACCATTGACACACACATGGCGCCCATACTGCAATGAATAATCTGATCAAAATTTAAAGGCATATAGGATGTTATTCTATTTATTATGTCGCTTGCATAAGATACCTATTTAGTCAGTTAACAGCAAGTGAACCGTCGCAAGTTACTTGAGAGTAATGCGTGGAATCCACGGCTCGACTAATTTTCCTAACTTGATAAAGCTCTCTAACACAATTTTGAATAGCATTTGTGACTCGAATTTTCTATTGAACTTTTATTTTTAATCACAATGTATTTACTAATATTGTTATACGAACATGCAATGCCACTTTCCTACAGTGCGGGTCTTGTGGTTGGGAAGAGATATTGCCATAGGTTCTTACTAGCTATCTGGGGCAGATGAAGCCAATGCCACAGTACCTTGGCGACAAACTTGGCGACCATTTGGCGACTTTGTGAAAAAGTTTGGATGTTTTAAAGACAAAATGAAGGTTCTCGAATATGCGGGAATTCGGGTCCTATCTCTCATAGGAGCCAGAGACTTCCTTGTGACATCATGCCTTGTTGAAAAGACTATTTACACGCGGAGTTACTGAAACGAGGGAATGTCTTTGGAGCGTCTTTGAATCTCTTTGGAGTTTTGTCCATAGTGCGAGCTGGTAAGCTGTTAGACGCCGAGCGGTACTGAAAGTGCTGTCACTGTTATTATTAGTTTGTGTTGCTAGTTTCTACAAGTGTTGATTTTTTTTCTTGTGCTTCGGGTCTTCCGAAATATTCGTAAAAAAAGCGTCGTTCTCAATTGTTGGACTTTTTCGTATTACACTCACCTGATGATTTTCGTAACGTTTTATTATATACTTTGAAATTATATAATAAACATTCAGCTTCAGATCATGGATTAGTGATTCGTTTCCTTAACAGGTTTGAGATGAATAGTTGCCATATGTATATAATACCCATCACCGTAATTTAAACTTTTTGATGTTGGTGTTAATGTCTTGAAGAAAACATTTTCCACTCGGGTTTGTCTTTATCGTTGAAATCTGTTCAGAATTAAGAAAACTCTCTTCAATACCATCCCGCAAACATGTGTGCATATACAGCTTATAAATGAACTGCTCATTAAGCAATTAAAGCAAAGTTATAATAGCTGAAGTTGAATTATTAATATTTGAGAAGAAAATAGCATAATACTAATAAAAAGAAAACATCATTATATTTAATCAAATATAATCATCATTTTATGATTATAATTGATTCAATTTATTATTGTTAATTAATTTATTATATTTGATTGATCAAAACAAATTATAATCAACATTATGCTAGCAATTTCATGTTAATTTATATTTTAAATTAATCTAAATGAAAAGGTTGAACAACACAAAAATATAAAGAAACCATTAAGAAAAACATAATGCGACTAACAAAACAAGAAAACTCAAATGGAGAAAGCCGATGTCGTATTCAAAACCTCAACACCCAATGTCTCAAAGGAAACCCCACATGCATCGTTGCATGTGGTTTCCACACTGACTGCTCCACTACAATATTTGGAACAAATTGGAGTACAATGGGTGCATATCCGGAAGCAATGGTCCGCCAAACAGCTGCGACTAGTAGTGAAACAAAAATAGTGTTGCTTTTTGACAAAGCTTTGAATGTATCTACGCTTGGATTTTATTCTCAACAAAGATTCTTACATAGAGGAATTAATGGTATACACGCTGGGAATTGTTTAATGAAAAAAATGCTGTTTCACTATTAATTTGTTCTAGATAATTTAATTATCTCCTTCTTCCTATCTAGTACAAAATTCGTGTATAGAGACAGTATAACAATCTTCTAAAAAGTCAAAGGAAAAATATTATATGGATTTTTAATTACACCGGTACACAAATGCTAAGGAACCTTTTTTAAGATGCGAAAAATTTGGACTTAATAGGAATAAAATGATTCTCAATCAGTTGCGGAGAATCGTGGAATATACAATCGTTGGAACTCACATTTTACAGTGAGGATTCGGTCATAAGGACATTTAGGGGAGCTTCCACAAATTGATGTGGACGAAAATTATTTTGACCAGTCCCGTTTCAGTTAAAGCTGATAATGAGTTGAAACTTTCATCTATGGTTTTGTTTGATGTGCATAATGTTTATTTGCATTTTCGTAAAAATAGCAAAACTGTTCGTGAAAATATAAAGGTTTCTTTAAAAAATCGTTAATTTTTCTGCATATTTTTTTCTTGTAACATGCAGAATTTTCCACCAAATTCTGCGAAATTTACAGAATATTTTACGATATGTACAAGTAGCTTTGTAATAAAATTTAAATCAAATAATCCGAATATTACAGGAAATAAGAGTATTTATAGTAAATACTTTTTTACTGCGCATGTGTGAAACTTAGCAAAATTTTTTTTCTTAAATTAAAAGCCAGATATATAGGGCAACTTATATAAAAATTCCAATTCAATGCTATTAATATTCAGAAAGATATCGGCATTTCAACGTGGTGAATTTGAAGACACTCAAAGATAAACTAAATGATAAGGGTCCATGCAAAACTGAATTTGAGAAACTTGAGTCGTTAAATAGATATAATCGAAATGTTATTTAAATTATATATATATATATATAAAATTTATTAATAGGTATGAATATTCATGAAATTCAACTTCCATAAAATTCTATATTATTGTTCTAAGATTCAAGTTTAAAAAATATCAATTTGTGCAAGAACACTCATCATTGAACTTCGTTTAGAGTGTACCAAAATTCATCTCGCTGCAGTTTTGGTATCTTTCTGAATATTAACAGTATTAAACTGGAATTTTTAAATAATTTTCCTATATATCTGGCTTTGAAGTTATGAAAGAATTGTTTCGCTACGTTCGCACATGCGCAGTAAAAAAATATTTACTACAAATGCTCTTATTTCCTGTAGTATTCAAAACATTTTATTCAAAATTTAATAAAAAGCGTTATTTACTTATTGTCAAGTACTCTGTAAGTTTCGAACAATTTGGTGGCTGTCCTTAAACGTCCTAGTGACAGAAAATTCTCTGTATAATGTGAGTTACGACGATTGTATATCCCACGATTTTCCTCAACTGATTGCGAACCATTTTATGCCTAGTAAGTCAAATTTTTCGCATTTAAATTAGCATTTGTGCACCAATGTAATTAAAAATCCATATAATAATTTTCCTTCGACTTTTCTGTAAACCGGAATACTGTCCTACCGGAATACGAACCATTGTATTCCTATTAAGACCAAATTTTTCGAAATATGAAAAACGGTCTTTAGCATTGTCCGCCAGTGTATTGTTTTGACTCATTTGCATATTGCCAGTCACGTCCATGAGAAATGTACAGGGTCTCCATAATGAATGATCATCTTTTTTCCACGATGCTAGCCAAATGGTTCAAGTTATAAAAATTTGAAGACTACTTCCTTTCTCGATCATATACTTTCCACAACTTTGTTCCGGTATATTTTTGATGTTACACTACTGGTTTACAGGCAAATGGAGGACAAAGATTGGAAATAATGTTATAGAAGTGTGCTGATGACCTGCCCAGAGCGAGGATGCCCCCTCCCTCTAATCGATTGCAGGCTGCTGAAAACAAAATGCTGATTAATCATTAGGCATCGTTGTCTTTTCATTCTGCAAGAAAAAGAAGAACCATTTCTGCAAAAGTAGTAAAGAAGGTTGCTATTCAACAAAGGATGTAAAGAGCCTCAAACTTTCACGCCAATACCAAGTCTTCAAATTCATTGCGAATATTTTTATGTTTTATAATAGCTATTCTATCACGTCGAAAGAATTCGAATGAGTTCTACAGGTCGCCATAGAAACAAACCCTCTGTGGGGGGCATATTTGGAAATAATCTTTTAAATCGTTAAATTTTTTCCCAAGCTTTTATTATGTAATCCATAAAGATTCATATTTCTCTGATGAATGGTTATAGCTGAAGGTAGTTGTTAATAAGGAAACTTTGATCATGGACGCACTGTATATATTTTTGCTATTGCATTTATTTGGATGATTGATGTTATTTCGTCCATCACAGTTGTTAAATGCATTTGCTTGTGCGTAATTTATAAAAGTTCTATTTTTACTACTTACTATAAGTTCTATTTTATGACACAAAAGAAGTCAATGAACACTATACTATCGATTAAACGAATATTTCAAGTTGGATAAAACTATATTTGAAAACATTTTTAAAACTTATATTTCTGGTCATCGGGGAGGTTTGGTATAAACATCAAGTACAATTACTTATCACTAAGTGACATTCTTGTATGATAGCAAAGGGGAAATCGAAAACTCCCAAATTCTTACCAGCATATATTTGTTAAAATTTCTTTGGTATTCAATCTAATCTGACATCTGTTGCTATTTTTAAGTCTTAAATGTGTTTAACGTAT
Source organism: Araneus ventricosus (assembly GCA_013235015.1). Lineage (NCBI taxonomy): Eukaryota > Metazoa > Arthropoda > Arachnida > Araneae > Araneidae > Araneus > Araneus ventricosus. Next base: position 10,538 of record BGPR01050591.1, read on the forward strand.
CTTGAAAAAATCATTTGCGTACATCTTCATTATTAATAAACTTTCATATTTTTATAATAAGTAAATATTTCTATGCATCTGCACTTTATCAAAATCTAAGATATGAATATGTAAACATTTTAAGAAAATTCAGAATCATCAAACCATTTAGAGAAAATTTTATTTTCGCCTGTATTCTAATTGCTTAGATAACTACATGTAAATTGTATGGAAGAGCAATAAATCTTTTTTAAAAACTTAGTTATGAATATGTATAAATTTTCGATAATAATTTTTTTATGTAAATGCATGATTTTATTTTAAAAAAGTAGATTGAAACTTCATGAAAACTTCTTATTTCCAACTTTCATTGTTTCTCTAAAATAAAAAAACAGCATTGCTAAATTTCTGCTATAAAATTAAATTCTTCTCGACATTTGTTATAAAAAAGCTCTCATTAATCCTCCGTAACCTACTTCACGCATTGTATGGTTAAAAATGAAATGTTCTGCAT
>BGPR01050592.1:0-11030 GCA_013235015.1 Araneus ventricosus
TGTTCACAAGCGCTTTAAAAGCCTTTCAGTGCAATAACCGCATAGTTTTGGCACAAAGGAAGCATTTGGATGATTTTTTACGTGCTAGAATTATCGGACGACTGGAATGTGGACGTACCCAGCTGGAAGTATCCGAGGAACTTGGAATCGCCCAGAGTGTCATCTCCAGGCTTTGGCAACGATTCCAAGATGATGGTAATGTGAGTAGATGTTACAGCACAGGTCGCCCCCGAGTTACAATGCCGAATGAGGACCGGTATTTGGCAGTTACTGCCAAAAGAAACAGACGGAGCACAGCATCAGACCTGTCTCGTCAGCTCTCTTCAGCTACCGGTACGACAGTTTCAAGGCAGACCGTGTACAGACGCTTAGGGCACATTGGTCTATATGCTCGTAGGCCTGTCAGATGTGTTCCACTTACCGCAACTCACTGTCGCCTGCGAGTAGCCTGGAGTAGAGAGCATGCATTGTGGACACCGCAACAGTGGTCTTGTGTGATGTTTTCCGACGAGTCCAGGTTTAGTTTGCAGTCTGATTCTCGCCGGACTTTCATATGCAGAGCGCCAGGTACCCGTTACCACCAAGAGAACACCATTGAACGACACCGTTACGGTGGTGCAGGATGGCTCATTTGGGGAGGAATTATTCTTGGTTCAAGAACTGACCTGCATGTTCAGAGTGTAAAGATGACAGGCCACATCTATCGGGATGTCATTCTGGAACAACATGTACGTTTGTTTCGGGGGGCCATGGGTGCTGAATTTCTGTTTATGGATGACAACGCCCGTCCTCACCGTGCAAACATTGTCTGAATTGAACCTCCGATTGAATGCCTTCAATCGGAGGTTATCACCCGTATGGATTGGCCAGCATACTCACCGAACTTGAATCCAATAGAACATGTGTGGGATATGCTTGGCCGACGAATTGCAGCCCGTCAACCCCCTCCCACCTGTCTACCGGAACTCCGGAGGGCATTGCTTGATGAGTGGTGTAATATTCCCCAAGATCAGATTGATAATTTGATACTCAGCATGCCTAGGCGTTGTAAGGCCTGTATTGCATCGTCCGGGAGACATACTCCGTATTAACCATCATACTAACCATGTTATACTGTTTTTTGTAAATAGGTTCTTTTTTGAAATTTGCTCCAGGGAGTAAAAATCGCAATTTTTATTAATTATGTCAAACATATAGCATCTGCTTTGCTCTTTACCTTTTGTTTAATAAATAGACTTTACAAATAAGTCAAATTTGTTTTGCTTCTGTCCCTTTCTTTGCCTGAACTTCATTATCCTTAATTTATGGACATGAGTGTAAAATGTGGATTACAAGTAAAGTATAAGTAAAAACACTGATTCTATAATTCTTAGTAAATAAGTCTGGATATTTTACTGAATGATGTATTTATTGTTTTTAGTGCAATATATTGATGTATTTCATAGATTTAATTTTAGTACTTTCTATATAACGATGGTATTTTGTTAGTGCTAATGTAAGATTTTTCATTCTAAATTCTTTCATTTTAGAGTAAATTACCCTTTTAGTTTTTTCAACAACTTTAGTAACAGGGATGGTTTATACAGCAAAATTAATTTAACCTGGCTAAGCTTGTCCACAGCCAAGCTACTAATTTAATTGTTGAAAACTCCATATATTTGGATTGCCTTATTTCAATAGTTTTGATAGCAACAGAGTTCATTTAGATGTTAACATTTAAATGTTTAAACTTACCTTTTGCTTTTAAGAAATTTATAGTATTTTCAATTTTTTAGATTTCATTTTAGATTTGGTTATTTTGTTTAATTAATAAATTTTTTGTTTATGAATTGCATTTTGATATGTCTTGTTTACTTTGTTTTTGTATGGTCATATATAACAAGTTATATTTCGGTTTATATTACTATATATATATTATTAAAGATATAAATGTTTATTCTGTGCATACTTTTGATTTTCAAGATTTACTCTATAGTATAGATATTAAAGATATGATGAAAATTTTATTACAGATTCATGAAGACCATTTTACCATAAATAAATTGATTAATATTAAAAAAAACATTAATAGAAGTTATATTTTTAAAAGATTATATTAGCTTTGTCAATAAATTATACCAACAAATTAAAGGACTTCCAGAAGGTGGGCCAGCAAGTAATGCTCTACCTAATTTATATTTACACTATTTTAAAAAAGAAAATATTTACAATAATTCTTATATCATGTATTGATGATTTATTAATATGTTCAACAGTAGAAGACTACACACCACAAATTGACTTTTATCCAGAGTATTTGATATTACTAAAAACTAATGAAGGTTTTTCTTCTGCAGATTTTCTAGATCTTAAAATTAAAATAGTTGATAATAAATTAAGCACTGAGATTTATGATAAAAGAAACACTTTTCAGTTCAATATAAACAAGTCAAATTTATAGAAATATCGTCTTAAATTATATTCAAAGAAGCACTATTTCAGTCACAGACAGATTAAAACAGCAGTCATATATTGATACATTTCTTGAAAATGCTATGCGATATGGGAATCCTATAAATTTCATGTACGCTTATGTTAATAAGAAATATTTAACGCCATTAAATTAATAGTCTTTTAGATTTATTTTTGATGTGATCATATATGATGGAAACAAAGATATTAGTAATTCACTTCATAGGTAGATGGCGCCCCTAGATTAAGAATAGATTGCATCATATATTCATTTATGATGCAATCTGTTCATTTATCTGTACATTTCAAATATAATATATATTATTATAAAATGTTAAATCTAAATTTATAGTTAATTTTTAATGTGTTTTATTATAGTATTAAAAGCCTAATTTAGAAATAATAATTTCACTTTAAATGCGGAACCGTCTTTAGGATAATACTCAAGTCATAACAATAATTAAGACTATTGAATTGGTATGCTTTAAGTTATATCCTTTCTCGTTTCTAATCTTGAAAGGTTTTGGCGATTTATTCCCCTATTTTTTCGTTTTTCCAACAATTGGCTTTCGCAGAGGGTTGGTGCCACAAATATAGATTAATGCGACACATATCGGTTCCCAAGACTGATTGGCATTTAATTGTTGGAATTTCATTACTGGGCTTTTTCATAGTAGTAATAGTCTATAATCAAACTATCTTTTGTATTTCATTTGTATGATTATTGATAAGGCAACTTTATTTATTTTTTAGATTAATATATGCATATATTGAAAATATAACACATGTTTTGATTATTTGAAATATTTAACTATATATATATATATATATATATATATGAATGTCATGAAAATCAATAAATGTTGAAATAAAATGGAGAGGCTGTAGTTAATCGGTAAAAGCGTATAGATGCTCATCAGGGTAAGTAAAATCTATACGAACCGCTAAAAAATTAGTGAAATCATAATGTTTTCTGCGAACAATGTTGGCATAAAGCTAAAAACACTGTCCTTTACCCCGAACATTATGATAAACTAAGAATTCGAATGAATACTAATGGTATTTCATTCGAATTCTGATGAGCATCTATACGCTTTTACCGATTAACTACAGTCTCTCCATTTTATTTCAACATTTATTGATTTTCATGACATTGATATATTTTCCACAAATCTTCTTGAATTGCAGCATTATTGCGCATTCGTCGCGTTTGTGTATATATTTCTATGTTATTTTATCTTCCCCTTTTATATATATATATATTCTCCTTTTGTTTATTTTCTCTCTATAAGAACTCTCGGCTTTTTCTTACCGCAGATTTTTTTCTTGACATTTTGTTTTATGAATGTTTATGTTTGTATATGTTGCTTTTACAATTCTGCTATGATTGTTTCTTATTTGTTATATATATATATATGAGAAGTTCTTCAAATTTTGGGTGTTCGTAGAGGCATTGCAAGAATTTTTCATAGACGATTAACGGAATCTCTTCTTTATTGAAGTACCACAAAGATGCTTAAATGATTTTGTCATGGATCATTTTTACAAGTCCCCGCCATGATCATACTGACGAGGAACACCAGCCGTGTGTCACTTGGCAGTTCAAGTCAGAGCAAAAAAGGGCAGTTAACAATGCGCAGAAAGGTTACATAGTGGAAGAAGGGGATTTTCCCGAAAGACCCGTGACTCGAAGTGGAAGTGAAAGTAAGCTTATTACGATGAAAGTGGAAGTAATTAAGAATTAACTGTCGTTAAGAAGGATTTATTTTAAAGATAGAAAATTTCTAAGTCATTACAATTTCCCCCCTCCGCAAGACTCGTATGACAACAGGGCCCAAGTGGGCATCGACTCTGCGAAGTTGGAAAAGTTTTTTTTTTTAATTTAATATTTGTTATACTAATGATCATGGCCAGGAAGTAATAATATTAATACTGAATAGCAAAAAGATATAAAAATAATTTCAAATGTACTTCATAAAAATATGAAAACTAAAGTAAATTTTTATAATTCTTGGATCAAGTTCTTGAAGCTTCTTGGTACATGTAAAAACTGTAAATGTAAACAAATAAAAAACATTGATATGTAATTCTAAAATATAAATTTTTTTTTTGTTTTTTTTCAGAAATCAGGAAATTTATAAGTTCGTAAGTGTCGTAATGGTAGTATGGCAATTAAAAATTATGACTTAATTTATTTTTTATAAAGTGAAGAATCTTCTGTCTAGTAAGAAAGATACGATGGGACATTATAGCCTGTAGAGATGAGCATTTTTGGTTTTGATGGTCAAACTCTGTGCTAATCGCTAATCCGCATCGCAAAATCTCCTATGAAAGCTCTTTATGTTTATTATTAACACAATTCACTATCAAACTGTTATAACAGTCTGGAGGACATAACAGATCTCCAGAGGCCTCAAAATAGAGGGATTTGGTGTTAATATATATATTCATATGTTAATTTCTCCAATTCGAGTTAAATTTGTTTCATTTACTTTTCTTTTAAGTCATGTAATATAAATTATTTGCCATACTCCAACAACACATTTAGATAAGATTTTACGCAAAATCAATTTAGGAAGCAATTAAACTTTACGTGAATTATAAAATTTATAGCACTTTAAACTAAGTTTACTTTATAAACATTTAAGGCCATTTTTTTAAGTAGCATTTCCTATTATAACCATAGTCGAAAGATGTTATTTTCAGATTAGTATGGGATTTCATTTCAAAATATAAGAGATGCACAAAAACAAACTATGTATAAATAAATCAAATCTATGAATAAATCAAATTTGTAACTTAAACTTTGCAAAGTAATACTCAAAATTTTAAGTGAATTTTAAAATAAGTACATTTTAAACTATTTACTTTAATACTGTAATTAAATACGTAGACTAATAATGCTATTATTCAATATAAATTCACGAAAATGCAAATTCTAAAATTCAGAACCAATTATGTATAAAGCATAAACAACACACTCAAAAAATATAATGATACTAAATAAATTCAAATTAATATTTCAAAAGAAAATATTTCATAATTTACCAAAAATATACAGATATCTTTGATAAAAGAAATGCATTTAATTTTCAAATTAATAAATTCCATTTTTGGAATAGTAATCTTAGCATTTCTGCCTTCAAGAATTTAGTAAAAAATTATATAATTAGAAATAATAATTTAGTAACAGACATTGATATTAGAATTAAGAAGATAAGAAATTTCTATTCCTTTGCCCTGGATTATGGAATGCCTATAGGTTTTCTAAGAGTATATATAGATAAGAAATATTTGGGTCACTTAAAATAAATCACTCATATTGGTTTATAAAAGAATATTTTTATTTCTTTGTTAGTGGGATAGTGTTTTCACATATTTTACTCGTAATGTGTAGTTTTATTCAAATTTGGCTATTGAGTTATTTGTTTCAGATTTATTACATAGATGGCACCAGGATCTTTCATGTGAATATTTCCTTTTTAATAGACATTTTTAACTATTTTCTAATATTTTCTAGATAACTAAATGTATTACATTTTTAATATGGTTTTTAAAAATTTTAATATATGTATCTTACTAATTCATGATATCAAAAATTAATTATATTATTTGGTCAATTATGCTGATTCATGGTAAGATTTTTAGTTGTGGCAACATGTGATGTCAATGTGCATGGCGGGCTATATTGAAAGAGATGAATTCTGGTAAGTTTAAGAGGAGACACAGATTAGTTTATGTTTAATGAAAAGTATCGGTATTTTATTGAATTATATATTTACTGTATTTAGTGCAATATTATGATATTTACATATTTTATCATGAATTTTAGTCGTTTCTATACAGTTATGTTTTATTGTTAGGGTTAGGGCTTTTCTTTCTAAATTCTTTCATTTTTAGGGTAAATTACCCTGTTTGTTTTTTCAGCAACAATAGTAACAGGGATGGTTTGTACAGCAAAATTAATTTAACCTGGCTAAAGCTTGTCCACAGCCAAGCTGCTATATTAATTGCTGAAAACTCCATTTACTTGGATTGTCTATTTCATTATTTTTAATAACAACAGAGTTCTTTCACTTGTTGACATATAATGCTTAAACTTGATTTTTTGTTTATGGTATCTTTAGTAATTTCAATTTATTAGATTTTATTTAAAATTGATGTATTTTTCAAATAATGACTTTTTAGTATAGGATTTAATTCTTGATATGTTTTGTTTACTTTATTTCTGTATGATTATATACTAGTTATATTTGGATTTATATTATATATATATATATATATATCACATTTTCACATCCAGAATAATAAATATATATTAAATAAAATCTCTCTAGCAATGCAATGATCAATATTTGCTTGTAATATTAGTCATAAACGGTTATCTAATTGCTATGTTTTAAACAGAATAATAATAACAAAACTTATATTAAATACCTTTGATTAGAATATTTCCGCTTCGATGGCAATCAATTAAGTAGTTTCCAAAGCTCATTTTCGTACAATATGAGAAATCAGTCTATAGCACTTTCCAGAAGAATATGTTCCATTCTGATTGAGAATGTTCATCTGTAACTGATTAAGTCTTTGATTCGTCATTTCATTTGAAAACAAAAATGATGTTGGAATAGTTTTTTGGTTTCAGAACTGTTATTATTATTTACAGGAAAACCAAGCAATTCAGATTTTAAATCACGATGATAGTCGTGAAGTGCTGAGAGAAAATTCAAACATTTGCATCATTAAAGAGATTTTTTTTTTTTTTTTTTTTTGCATCTACAAATCCAAATTTTCCTAACATCAGGATCTTTCGGAAATGAGTGAAAAGAAATGTTTTTGCATTTCGTATTTCTTGACTGTATCGTAATCCGACAACAGTAAAACCACGCATTGCATTAGCTTTTAAATTTTTCCGTAAAACTATCACATTTGCTCTGGAAAGAGACGTTTTTAAATCTTGAGCTTACGACCTAGAGGAAAACTCAAAAACCTCTCCTTAACAATCGAGAGATTCTACTCAGCTCTGAATCATACGAGAAGTATTTATAATAAAACTAAATTTCCCGCCTTTTCGTTTGATGTGTGAGGAGAGAAAAGAAACAAGACAGAAACTCGGCTTCAGACTAGATATAAGTAAGCCTAAAAGATCATATTATTTATTTTCATTCATCAAAAATTCCTATTAAGCAGCAAAAAAAAAGCAAATAACATTTTAAAAAGCGAATCGATTATTTGGAAATGCTGTAAGGTAAACAAAAAGAGAAGAACCGGGAATCATTTTCATTTAAAAAAAAGTACTTATCTAATGCGCGGAATTTATAAGCAATGAAAAGTTGGGTTGTGATGTAAAATGATGAAGATACAAGAATGAACCATTTTAATCGGTATTTTTACCATTTCTTGCAGATGGGATAAATCTGTTTCTCTAATTCGAAACCGCGTGGAATAGTGGAAAGTTTCGGATTCTGTGCGCTTCGTACCTCCCCTGGGGTAAATTATCTTTGGCCTTAGCTAAAAAGATTATTTAAGCCTGAATTTCAGTTTTACTTGAAAGGGAGAGAATTATTTCATTATACACATAATATATCTCTCTCGCTCAGTCATTCACCAATCATTCACTTTTCCATTCATTCTACTGTTTCATACAATTACACTCAGAACAGTGAAGCATAGGTACCTCCCGTATTCATACAAATTGGAGCACCTCCTCATACAGTGTTCAGCAAGTTCTATGACAATATTTTACAGACGAACGGCTGATTAACCTTGCAGATGGCTGCTGCGTTACCCAGATCTTACACCCTGTGATCAAAATCCCATGTATGTTGACCAAATTTGGTTACATTTGGCTAACCAGATTTTTTACAAACAATCTCTAAACACCTCACGTTATTTTATGGCCACCCCTTATATGCCTCGATAATACAAGTTTTATTTGCATTAAATTTGATAATTTCATGCTAGCAAACTATGATTAAATTTATAAAAATTGTCGCTGAAATAAAAGCTAAAATTCTTCAAGGAAATTTGAAACCTTTTGGAGATTTTGAACTAAAAGAGTCATTAAAAGAAAGAACTTTCCAAAAATCAGTTAAAAACAGATTTAAACAGAATTTTCATTTCCCTATATATTGTAAGAAATCTCGTCTAGCACTTTCTGTTGCGATCCTGAAAGTGAGAACTGATAAGAAAACGAAGCATTTTTTTAATTTCTTACTTTCACCTGAAGTTTTAAAAAATTCAGTTTATAGAAAGTGACACTATTAAATAAAATATTTTTACTGTAGATGATTTTCTTAACTACTTTTGCTTTGAAAAAGCTGAAAGAAGAAAGCACTGTGGAAATTTTCGTGACTCAAAAGAAAAGATAAAAATGGTAGTTATGTTTCTTTCGACTATGCTTTAAGTGGTGGTGAATGCACTTTCGACTAATCATTTAAATAAAAATAATTTTTTGCTAGTATTTACAGCAAACCAAAGGAAGGTTTAAGGAAAAGAAGGAATAATAAAAATAGTAATGGAAAAAGGATTATATATATATGTAATAATCTCACTTAATTTTGCTTTAAATTCTAATATTATATATTTTAAAGTCTTAATGCATTCCAAAATCCAGTTTCGTTTTATGTCCCGCGCTGGAGGTATATTAAATCTCGCGTTTTGGCATATTTATTACTAAAAGAATATTCTAATTACTTCCACGCGCCTACACAAATCGCGAAATCAGCGACTTATTGCCGCCATACTTTTCCCTAAAACACTTACGTAATTTACTAAAAATAGCTATTATTCCCTTCACTTTGATCACATGTCTATATGTTAAATCCCTACCTGAGAAAATGCAGGGATTTTCTGTTATCTTTTGACTTGAAACTTAAACCAAGATGTACGTTAGGGTGTCCCAAAAAAATGAAAGTTGTTTGTTTTTTTTCGCATACCCTCTTATTTTTTTTTATGTCAAAACAATTGTAAATAAAGTTTCATGTAATTTGAAACACGGCAACCCGTGCCGACTTGCATTTAAAAGTGTCAATAAGTACTTGTGTTCTTAAGCCAGCGAACGTTGACACGTATCAGCCTGATACGTGTCTGTTGCGGAGCACATAGCAGATGCAAATGGTAAAAACAAAACAAAACAGAAAAAAAGTTTTGGAAAGCTTCAACAGTGGCAATGCGCAACCCGTGAAACGTGTTAGCACCAGTTTACTCAGGACAGCGCACGTCCACGTGTCAACGTGCTTATAATTCCAAGTTGTTTTGTTAGCAAATGTTTGTATAATTTTTAAGCAGTAAACAGAACATGGCAGTGTAATTGAGTAGTTCTAAAAAAGTGATATTTTTAATAGGGGACATAAAACATCAAATAACGGATTCAAAACTTCCCTCTAATGGACAAGTTCTCGCAGTTTTGTTTTACAATATTCGAGAAGTGAATTTAACTGTTAATGAAAGTGCAAATCTCGCTTTTCTCGAATGTATTATCTTTTGGGGAAAATGCACGCATATCTGCCAATTCGTTGCCAAATTGTGTGAGGAAACTTGTTAACGTGTATCAAGTTTGGAGAGACTTACAAAAGAATGCAAAAAATTACAAGAAGTATTCAAGCGGCGACAACAAGAATTTGAAAGTAATTTAGACAATTTGTTCGACATTGCACACGCTGATGCACTTCAGTTCATGAAAATAGAGGAAGATAGGATGTTCTTGCAGCGCCAAAGAGAGCCGGTCCGACCTGGTCACTTGGTGCAGTGGATAAAAAACTGACTGACAAAGAGGAAAGGGCGCGACTTCGACCTGTCAAAGAAGAAAATCAGCGAATCAAATATGTTTCTGCTTCAACATCTTCGGTATCATAACCATTGCAAGAAGAATCCTCTTCGAATTCTAGTGAAAATATGGATTCAGAAGATTTCCCAACACTGATCGAAAGCTCAGAACCTGGGGCAAGTAAATCAGTAATGAGGAAAGATTTTATTATTCCAATGTTAGTTGCTGCATTAGACATGTGTGAGTTAAGTACGCGAGATTCTGTGTTTAATCTTGAGGGTACTATTGATGCACTTGGATGTAACATTGACGAATTTCCGATAAGTAAGTCTTCAATTCAAAGAATCCGAAGAGAAAAACTGAAAGAACGCGCGGAAAACATAAAAATTGATTTCCAATACAAGGTACTTGATGTAGTGATCTTACATTGGGATGACAAACTGTTGCCTGCTTTGAGTGCTCGAAAATCGAGAGAAGAACGCTTTCCTATAGTTACTTCATATGGACTTAAAGAACAACTCATTGCCGTGCCGAAACTGGATAATTCTACAGGCAAAGAACAGGCGCAGGCTGTTTGGAAGGCCAGCTTAGATTGGAAATTCTAAAACAAAGTCTAAATTCTCTGTTGTGATTCTAGGCTTTGAATATAGGTCGTTCTAATAGTGCTTGTGCGCTCCTCGAGCAAAAATTTGATAGGGAAATGCTTTTTTTCGCTTGCCGCCATCATGTATACGAACTTGTACACTCATGTCCATAAATTAAGAATAATTCAGAATCACACAGAAATTGAACTCTAAAATAAAAATTTCAC
>BGPR01050593.1:0-11030 GCA_013235015.1 Araneus ventricosus
CAGAATATGCAACTTCCTCAACATATACTTTCAACAGACTATTAATGGGTCATGACATCAGACGATTGCTAGTCAGTTCTACTCTTTGTTATTTAAACATCAGCAGTCTCTTAAATGATAGACACAGAAGAACATATTTTATTTTATTTAAAATCTGAAACTAAATTTCATAGATTTTACCATAAGTTCATTTTAATTTGAAACTTTTTTCGTTATTATTTTTACTTCTTTGAAATCTAAATAATAGGGAGTTCTGTCTTCCACTCTATTCCTTTTATGTTGTTCAAAAATTTTATTGAGAAGACAAATATTTAGGTGCACTGGTCACGTTCATCCTTCAAATATTCAGAGAATAGTCACGCTTTCTATCTGAAATTTAAAAATTGAAGAAGTTTGAGACATTCGTTTCGTCATTGTTTATACAACGAATGAAGAGCGAATAGGCTGTCAAAGCTAAAAACAAAACAACGCATCTGTTTTTGCCTTCTTTTATCATTTCAAAAAGCTTTCATAAGCACGGTTGGTGTATTTTTGTTGCTTGGTTTATTTCCATTCTGACACATCTGACAACGATGTAATTTCAGAAATCTGCTTGTTTTCATTCTTATTGTTATTATTTTCAGGATCTTGCTTCATTACCTAAAATTTCCGATAATCTTATTTAAAAAATAAATCATAAAATAGAACTAAAATTCAGGATTAAATTTTCGAAGTAAATACTTTTACAAGCAATGCGAGTTTTACATGAGCAAAAGTTCTGTTCAGTCAAGAATTCTTATTTTCCAACATTATAACTCTGTGAGGGGCATGTATTTACTTTTTCGTGATTATATTCACTACTATTCCAGCAGCGCTACTCAGGAAAATATTTTTGTTACTTTCTTGCCTGTTGGAAAGAATTGTTGAAACGATATTGAATGTTTTATGTAGTAGTACCATACATTGAAAGCCAGATCTATCATATCAATTACAAATTTACCATATAGTGTCGATCAGTTTATCACTACATTAGTATTTTCTACAGGGAATGCTCTACCAACTGTAATTTTGCTAATATAAAAAAACTACTTTTTCTTTTAGTTCATGGTTTTTGTCTTAACTCTTACTAGGGTGTAAACCTTAGCATGTAATAGGAATTGTTTGATTTGTATTTAATTAGAAAAACAACATTATCAAAATGGGTCTATTTAGTATAAATTCAATCCGTATTCGAAAAAGCCCAGGTAAGCCACATGAAGCAGTTAAAATGAAAAAAATTGATTGCTAAAATTTTACAGAAATTTGAAAAATTTTGTTAGACACGCACATAAAGAGTGAGGCAATCTCAGTTCGGAGGTTCTGTTTTCGTATCTCATCAAATGGGAGAATTTAGATAATATAATTCATGTGCCAAATAGGAACCCTTAAAATTAATTCTCAGAACAATGGAAGTAACAAGTTAAATAAAATGTTTCCTCTTTCTGGTTATTAGTTCATTAGACTTCATATAAAAGAAACATTCTGAAAATGAATATTATGTTCTTTTCTTTCTGAAGTCTAAGCAATTCTTGTATTCCTGATGTCGTTCCGATGATTATTTTATTTAAGTTTATTTATTTTGTTCATAACGGGAACACACATATGAGATTCTCTCTCTCTCTGAAATTATACCCAATATATTCAGACTCCAGCATCATTTTAAAATATATGAGATAAGTATTTAGAACAAGTTTAAATTCAGTTTTAAAAATGTATTCTTGCTTTTGTTGATCGATAAGAAAATAATAAAATATCGATATAGATTTCAGAGAGTAAGAGAAACTATTTTCAAAAGCTAAAATCAAAGAAACAGTCTTATTGAAAGATAATGACTATAGCTTGCTGACTTTTAATCATAGTTCAATTTAAAAAATATTTTATTCAGAAAACTTTTATTAATTTTCAACTTAAAATTCAAGCAAATATTTTTCAATAAAGGAAACTGAAATTCTACCACAGAGAACTGGCAATTATCAGAATTGTTCATTTTTCTTTTCATGACCATTTTAATATTTTTAACTGCCCCGTAACTTTATTTTCTTGTTTTAGAAGTCTTGATTGATATGTCTTTTCGGAAATATGTCTATATAATTCTCCTAAATATTTTTCTAACCCTTTTATTGCATCCTATTTTTAATGCAATTAATCTGATGATTTTTTTAATTTCTACTCTTATGGATTTTTTTTAATTTTCTTATTAATCTGAAAATCAACTATTTCAAATTTGTATTAAGTTTTAAGCTAGAATTTTTAGAGAACTTTTATTCAAAATCTTGAAATATTTGTCCTCAAGAAATCACGCCAAAAAACTTTATAACATTTCTTGCACTGCCTCTTTTCATTCGAAGAGTTATTCGTCCATTAATTTTACAACCAATTTTATTACTGCTGAATATATTTTTTAATGTTTTTACTGTCCTGAACATTTAATTTATTATCTTATTCATTTTTTCCGTTCTTTGAGAATTTCCTTATTAATTATGATACTTACGTTTTATAGTCTAATATAGAGATACTTTGATTTTGCTTATCTATCAAAGTATCTTTAAAGATCAAAAAATTATTGATTATAAATAATATATCAAATACAATGCTTATAAAAATAAATATATATATAATGCTTTTATAAATTATAATATAATATATAATAGAAATATAAACTTTTGTGTTTCTCCTGTATAATGTTACTATTTAATGTACTGTAATAAAATCTATTTAATTTCCTTATATTATTTCCTTCACATAGCCCGTAAGATTTATCGTTATACGGTACATTCATCTAATATACATTCAAATATTAAAATATAATGATATTTATGTTTTAGAGTCTATTACAGAGATTCTTTATCGTGATAAGGTATATTCATCTAAAAATATAATGATATTTAAGTTTAAGATTCTATCTTGTATAGCATTCAAAATATTTCTATGAATCAAAAGTTCAATGCTTATAATTTTTCTCTTGTACAATTTTAATATTTAAAGTATTGGTATTAAGATTTATTTAATTTCTTTATATTTTTCCTTCATACACTTTGAAATCTATAATATTCATCGAGATAAGAGACCTTCATCTAAAAATATTAAAACAATCACAGTCTTTTTATTCCCTCTTAATGAAAATACCTATTTTTCTCTTAAACATTAAGATAAAGTAAAATAAAAAAAATATTTGCTTCCGTTTTCATTTACCACTCATGAATAGATATTGATTTCTGAATTTCCTCACATTAATCAGAGTAATTGTTCGATTAACTTTATTATTGTTCCTTAAGAAACCATAATCAAATGCACAACATAAACACTAATTAATCTCTAGATGCTAATTTGATGCTAAGGTATTGTCAAATAAATAAATAATTAATAACTTCGGTTTGAATATGTTCATATCTTCCACAATTCTTAAAGAAACTCAAACGTTTAAAGGTATAAAATTATTTAATATGCTTATTTGAATATATATTAGTTTTAAAAGCATTGAAAATCTCATTTTTATTGCATTTAATTACAAAAATTCACAACTTGGATTCTCACAATGTGGATAGTTATTAAAATTAAGCCTCTAGAACATCTTCATACAGATAGCGAATTAAGTATTAAATATGTCTTACTTTACATATTAACCTACCGCTGGCATCGTGAGACTGTTCCCTATTTATCGTACTTTTTTTACTGATAGAACCTCCAATAAACAAGTGAAAATTCAATAACGTTTAATGGCATATCTTATGTTTACTTAATCCCTTGATGAATGATCATCTTTCAACTACCAACGCTCATAATTAAATGATGCGTTAGGTATTGAGATGTTTGATTATCATAAGCTAATTTCATTATTATGCGCAATTCAGATCATTAACGCTTACATCAAAGCTCTTAATTGAATTTTCGGCGATCAGTTGGAAATATTATGCCTTACTAATTCTAATGCTAACAATGAAAGTGAGAGCATATTGTCTGACAAAGTTAATAGACTGTTTTCCATCGCTGAATTATTTAAAGCACTTCTTATTTAATATGTAATCCAGTTATTCTAACAACGAGTTCAAAAAACCAGCTTTTCGCTATTAAAACAAGCAATTATCTCAGTTACCTTCTTACGATGGAATACTGAAGACATAAACATACATACAGCCATAGGTAACTAATTTAATTATTGAAAGTATAACTAATAGAGGTTATTTCTTGCAATTAGAATTTTCGCCATTTCTCTTGAAATAGTTACTGAATAAAAATAAACGTTATAAATGAATTGTTTTCTGGATTTCTCAAATTTTTACGTTTTATTGCATTGCATTCATAATGAATATAAGAATAACGTTGATAATTATAATAGAATATCACGGAAATAGTTTTATCCTGATCGTGCGTTTATTTTCGGCTTAATATTTTAAAATTAAAAATGTCCTTCTTAACCGAAGATAAATCCTCCATATCAAGACGAAAGCTACCATGGGATAAATAAACCAGACCCAAACTCAAAAAAATAAATATTATAGAAATTTATGTTTATTTCAAGAAGTGCAGTATATTATGCAGGGTAAAATTTGTTTTCCTAAAACATCCTGACACACGTTTCATATTCCTCTGGATACAATTCTTCTTTCTACTTTAAGAACTCTAACCTTTGAAGTAAGAACTATTAAACTTTTAGAAGTGAATACTTTCAAACTGACTAATGTAAATGTTAATAACTCTAGATTTTATAGATGATTTGAAATACTTACTATGCAATTTTTTTTTCAAATCTGGCTGGAAGATATTTATTAATTTTAGACCCATCAATTTAAACGAATTTTGCTTTCTAACTGAGATCATCCTGGACAGCGGTTACCTCCATACCAATGAGATTAGGTATCAGTTTTTCATTTAATTTAATTTAGTTATATTAACGTCCCGTTTTGAAGCAACACGAAGGCTATTTTGAGACGAATCTCGTAATTTTGAGCCATGGTCATATGACGAGGAAGGCACCTGAGCTGACGACCCCTCTCCACACTTCCGCACCACACCTGCGGATGGACGTTTGACCCCCTAAGCGTGATTTTACGTGTAACAGGCCCAATACAGGATGTATATTCAGTGAAATCGGGTTTAGGGCCTGGAGTCCTCTGGCTCCGAGGCCTATACCTTACCACTAGGCCGCCGAGGACATTTTTTCATTTATCAAAAAAGCAAATTTTCTTCCCAGACATCAAAACTTTAAACCGCTTATTTATAATTCAATTTTAATAGTAAAAATGATTTTACCCGCTTGCTTCTGACAACGGCTTTTACTAATAATTATGACCCTCAATATAATTAAATATACAACCATAGAGAAATTTCCCCTCACTGCATTGGCATCTGTGGTGAACTGAAGGATCCGGTCTCCAGGAATAACAAATTCGGGCTCCATGGCGAACGCATAATAGCACCCATTATTAGCAGCACTTTCGATGTTCCCTCAAACAGAGATACAACACGTCATCCGGAATGAGCCAATATGAGCAACACCAACATTATTGTCACCTCCTGTCAAGCCAAAACTTGCTTAGTGATATGGCACCCTCACATCCCGATATATGAGTTGTTCCGGAGGAATTAATTAAGTATATATATAAGACATAAAGAGCCACCTCTGTCCTAAATTCCATTCGGGGTTATTTTAAAAAGTTCGCCATGACAGCATGTCGGGACTAAGATCGAAGTCCTAACATCCACCACCTGCCACGGCTAAATCTTCCGTAAGTAGGTGCTTGCCGTCTTCGTAGTAACTCGACCCAACACCCTTTATGTACCCGCAGAGGAAACCATCTTCCCGCGTATTCAATAGCACGGGGCACCGAAGTTCTGCCCGTGGTGGGCTTAATTAAGAATAGAAGAAGATTCAATATCACGCCAGAGAATTGAAAGGGCAAATCAGGTGTACCGAAACGAAAAAATCACATACAGACATAGCATCACAAACGTCTTCAGAAAGCGTTAGATATTCCTTAAGAAAATACGTAGCGCAATTATGACTGAAAGAAGCAAACAATAAAATTTTGTTATACTTTATTTCCGCATAAATTACACCTGAAAATTGATAATACTAGAACATGGGAGAGACAGTTTTGTCAAAACCATTGACACACACATGGCGCCCATACTGCAATGAATAATCTGATCAAAATTTAAAGGCATATAGGATGTTATTCTATTTATTATGTCGCTTGCATAAGATACCTATTTAGTCAGTTAACAGCAAGTGAACCGTCGCAAGTTACTTGAGAGTAATGCGTGGAATCCACGGCTCGACTAATTTTCCTAACTTGATAAAGCTCTCTAACACAATTTTGAATAGCATTTGTGACTCGAATTTTCTATTGAACTTTTATTTTTAATCACAATGTATTTACTAATATTGTTATACGAACATGCAATGCCACTTTCCTACAGTGCGGGTCTTGTGGTTGGGAAGAGATATTGCCATAGGTTCTTACTAGCTATCTGGGGCAGATGAAGCCAATGCCACAGTACCTTGGCGACAAACTTGGCGACCATTTGGCGACTTTGTGAAAAAGTTTGGATGTTTTAAAGACAAAATGAAGGTTCTCGAATATGCGGGAATTCGGGTCCTATCTCTCATAGGAGCCAGAGACTTCCTTGTGACATCATGCCTTGTTGAAAAGACTATTTACACGCGGAGTTACTGAAACGAGGGAATGTCTTTGGAGCGTCTTTGAATCTCTTTGGAGTTTTGTCCATAGTGCGAGCTGGTAAGCTGTTAGACGCCGAGCGGTACTGAAAGTGCTGTCACTGTTATTATTAGTTTGTGTTGCTAGTTTCTACAAGTGTTGATTTTTTTTCTTGTGCTTCGGGTCTTCCGAAATATTCGTAAAAAAAGCGTCGTTCTCAATTGTTGGACTTTTTCGTATTACACTCACCTGATGATTTTCGTAACGTTTTATTATATACTTTGAAATTATATAATAAACATTCAGCTTCAGATCATGGATTAGTGATTCGTTTCCTTAACAGGTTTGAGATGAATAGTTGCCATATGTATATAATACCCATCACCGTAATTTAAACTTTTTGATGTTGGTGTTAATGTCTTGAAGAAAACATTTTCCACTCGGGTTTGTCTTTATCGTTGAAATCTGTTCAGAATTAAGAAAACTCTCTTCAATACCATCCCGCAAACATGTGTGCATATACAGCTTATAAATGAACTGCTCATTAAGCAATTAAAGCAAAGTTATAATAGCTGAAGTTGAATTATTAATATTTGAGAAGAAAATAGCATAATACTAATAAAAAGAAAACATCATTATATTTAATCAAATATAATCATCATTTTATGATTATAATTGATTCAATTTATTATTGTTAATTAATTTATTATATTTGATTGATCAAAACAAATTATAATCAACATTATGCTAGCAATTTCATGTTAATTTATATTTTAAATTAATCTAAATGAAAAGGTTGAACAACACAAAAATATAAAGAAACCATTAAGAAAAACATAATGCGACTAACAAAACAAGAAAACTCAAATGGAGAAAGCCGATGTCGTATTCAAAACCTCAACACCCAATGTCTCAAAGGAAACCCCACATGCATCGTTGCATGTGGTTTCCACACTGACTGCTCCACTACAATATTTGGAACAAATTGGAGTACAATGGGTGCATATCCGGAAGCAATGGTCCGCCAAACAGCTGCGACTAGTAGTGAAACAAAAATAGTGTTGCTTTTTGACAAAGCTTTGAATGTATCTACGCTTGGATTTTATTCTCAACAAAGATTCTTACATAGAGGAATTAATGGTATACACGCTGGGAATTGTTTAATGAAAAAAATGCTGTTTCACTATTAATTTGTTCTAGATAATTTAATTATCTCCTTCTTCCTATCTAGTACAAAATTCGTGTATAGAGACAGTATAACAATCTTCTAAAAAGTCAAAGGAAAAATATTATATGGATTTTTAATTACACCGGTACACAAATGCTAAGGAACCTTTTTTAAGATGCGAAAAATTTGGACTTAATAGGAATAAAATGATTCTCAATCAGTTGCGGAGAATCGTGGAATATACAATCGTTGGAACTCACATTTTACAGTGAGGATTCGGTCATAAGGACATTTAGGGGAGCTTCCACAAATTGATGTGGACGAAAATTATTTTGACCAGTCCCGTTTCAGTTAAAGCTGATAATGAGTTGAAACTTTCATCTATGGTTTTGTTTGATGTGCATAATGTTTATTTGCATTTTCGTAAAAATAGCAAAACTGTTCGTGAAAATATAAAGGTTTCTTTAAAAAATCGTTAATTTTTCTGCATATTTTTTTCTTGTAACATGCAGAATTTTCCACCAAATTCTGCGAAATTTACAGAATATTTTACGATATGTACAAGTAGCTTTGTAATAAAATTTAAATCAAATAATCCGAATATTACAGGAAATAAGAGTATTTATAGTAAATACTTTTTTACTGCGCATGTGTGAAACTTAGCAAAATTTTTTTTCTTAAATTAAAAGCCAGATATATAGGGCAACTTATATAAAAATTCCAATTCAATGCTATTAATATTCAGAAAGATATCGGCATTTCAACGTGGTGAATTTGAAGACACTCAAAGATAAACTAAATGATAAGGGTCCATGCAAAACTGAATTTGAGAAACTTGAGTCGTTAAATAGATATAATCGAAATGTTATTTAAATTATATATATATATATATAAAATTTATTAATAGGTATGAATATTCATGAAATTCAACTTCCATAAAATTCTATATTATTGTTCTAAGATTCAAGTTTAAAAAATATCAATTTGTGCAAGAACACTCATCATTGAACTTCGTTTAGAGTGTACCAAAATTCATCTCGCTGCAGTTTTGGTATCTTTCTGAATATTAACAGTATTAAACTGGAATTTTTAAATAATTTTCCTATATATCTGGCTTTGAAGTTATGAAAGAATTGTTTCGCTACGTTCGCACATGCGCAGTAAAAAAATATTTACTACAAATGCTCTTATTTCCTGTAGTATTCAAAACATTTTATTCAAAATTTAATAAAAAGCGTTATTTACTTATTGTCAAGTACTCTGTAAGTTTCGAACAATTTGGTGGCTGTCCTTAAACGTCCTAGTGACAGAAAATTCTCTGTATAATGTGAGTTACGACGATTGTATATCCCACGATTTTCCTCAACTGATTGCGAACCATTTTATGCCTAGTAAGTCAAATTTTTCGCATTTAAATTAGCATTTGTGCACCAATGTAATTAAAAATCCATATAATAATTTTCCTTCGACTTTTCTGTAAACCGGAATACTGTCCTACCGGAATACGAACCATTGTATTCCTATTAAGACCAAATTTTTCGAAATATGAAAAACGGTCTTTAGCATTGTCCGCCAGTGTATTGTTTTGACTCATTTGCATATTGCCAGTCACGTCCATGAGAAATGTACAGGGTCTCCATAATGAATGATCATCTTTTTTCCACGATGCTAGCCAAATGGTTCAAGTTATAAAAATTTGAAGACTACTTCCTTTCTCGATCATATACTTTCCACAACTTTGTTCCGGTATATTTTTGATGTTACACTACTGGTTTACAGGCAAATGGAGGACAAAGATTGGAAATAATGTTATAGAAGTGTGCTGATGACCTGCCCAGAGCGAGGATGCCCCCTCCCTCTAATCGATTGCAGGCTGCTGAAAACAAAATGCTGATTAATCATTAGGCATCGTTGTCTTTTCATTCTGCAAGAAAAAGAAGAACCATTTCTGCAAAAGTAGTAAAGAAGGTTGCTATTCAACAAAGGATGTAAAGAGCCTCAAACTTTCACGCCAATACCAAGTCTTCAAATTCATTGCGAATATTTTTATGTTTTATAATAGCTATTCTATCACGTCGAAAGAATTCGAATGAGTTCTACAGGTCGCCATAGAAACAAACCCTCTGTGGGGGGCATATTTGGAAATAATCTTTTAAATCGTTAAATTTTTTCCCAAGCTTTTATTATGTAATCCATAAAGATTCATATTTCTCTGATGAATGGTTATAGCTGAAGGTAGTTGTTAATAAGGAAACTTTGATCATGGACGCACTGTATATATTTTTGCTATTGCATTTATTTGGATGATTGATGTTATTTCGTCCATCACAGTTGTTAAATGCATTTGCTTGTGCGTAATTTATAAAAGTTCTATTTTTACTACTTACTATAAGTTCTATTTTATGACACAAAAGAAGTCAATGAACACTATACTATCGATTAAACGAATATTTCAAGTTGGATAAAACTATATTTGAAAACATTTTTAAAACTTATATTTCTGGTCATCGGGGAGGTTTGGTATAAACATCAAGTACAATTACTTATCACTAAGTGACATTCTTGTATGATAGCAAAGGGGAAATCGAAAACTCCCAAATTCTTACCAGCATATATTTGTTAAAATTTCTTTGGTATTCAATCTAATCTGACATCTGTTGCTATTTTTAAGTCTTAAATGTGTTTAACGTATCTTGAAAAAATCATTTGCGTACATCTTCATTATTAATAAACTTTCATATTTTTATAATAAGTAAATATTTCTATGCATCTGCACTTTATCAAAATCTAAGATATGAATATGTAAACATTTTAAGAAAATTCAGAATCATCAAACCATTTAGAGAAAATTTTATTTTCGCCTGTATTCTAATTGCTTAGATAACTACATGTAAATTGTATGGAAGAGCAATAAATCTTTTTTAAAAACTTAGTTATGAATATGTATAAATTTTCGATAATAATTTTTTTATGTAAATGCATGATTTTATTTTAAAAAAGTAGATTGAAACTTCATGAAAACTTCTTATTTCCAACTTTCATTGTTTCTCTAAAATAAAAAAACAGCATTGCTAAATTTCTGCTATAAAATTAAATTCTTCTCGACATTTGTTATAAAAAAGCTCTCATTAATCCTCCGTAACCTACTTCACGCATTGTATGGTTAAAAATGAAATGTTCTGCAT
>BGPR01050598.1:0-11029 GCA_013235015.1 Araneus ventricosus
ATTATTTTTAAGCTCATGCATGTCATCTAACTGTAAGTTGTCTTACCCTCAAATGTGACGTTAAGTCCTTGTTCTATCAGAAAGATGTGCAAAGGATTCCAAAATTAATTTAGCGCGTTGTACTTCATAGTGTTTTATTTTTGGAAAGAAATATTACAGCTGTTTCTAGGTTTTAAAACATAAAAATGTATAGCGACTGTGCACAAGTTTTAGTTTTGCTTCTTATTAGAGCCATTTTTAATATTTCTAGCTGTTTATACACCATCTTCTTTACCACTATTCGTGTAATTTTAACTTTTTTGTCATAGATTTCAGTACTTATTCACTTAAAAAATTTAATTTTAGCAGAGCCATTAATTGAATTGCTTCTCATTAAAGCCATTATTAATATTTCTAGCTGTTTATACACCATCTTCTTTATCACTATTCGTGTAAGTTTAACATTTTTGTTATAGATTTCAGTACTTATTCACTTAAAAAATTTAATTTTAGAATCAAAATCAGAGTTACTAATCTATTAACCTCAATCAAAAATGACATCAGTTAACGAAGGCGACTTACCACCTCTGGAAATTATTGCCCACCGTGTCTCAAGTTCTTTCTCTTGGGTGAATGTGAATAACATCTCGTTGCAGGTGCAAAAACGTACAAAAGTTTGAAAATATTGCCAAAGAAAGGAAAGGACGAGCAAAATTTTATTTGTCACGCAGACGAAGAGCAAATAAAAGACCAACACCTGTTTGCGTTAAGGTTGCTAAATCCGAACGGTAAAATAATGGCAAATTTCTCTAAATATTAAGACAAAAGAGGGCAAAACTTGAATTGTTTAGTAGTGACAGTTCACACTTACTGTTCAGCAACGGATTCCCAGACTACCACTTTTGGAGGATTTTACACCGGAAAGGGGTGTCAGGCAATAAGTCATAAGAGCGCATTTCCGGAGTTCTTTGTTAGATCACACTCAGTGAAATGTGAACATCACCCTTCCATTCTTCACTTTCTCCCTATTTTGATGGAAATAGCTACGCCCGGCGCATGCGCAAAAGCGCTGAGGGTTTCCAAATCCGTTGCTAAACAATACGTCGTACATGTAAAATAAAATTTAGAATGCAATGCTCAACGTGTAGTTGAGGTTCGTAAAATTAAGAATTCCTTTATTAATTGAAATATTTATCTTTTCTTTTTGTAATATAATTCTAGTTCTTAAATTAGAATTTTAATAACTTTGCATGTTTTTGATTAGTTCTTTAACTTCGCCTAATTTATTGAATATAATTTTCTATTTACATTGAACTGAAATTAAATTAAATGAAAGCGTGTAAAATATACAGCACAATTAATTTAAGCGTAATAATAAATACCAGTATGATTAGCAATGTTAAAATACCCGTATAAAAATAAAGTCAAGAGAAAAGTGGAAAATGAATATAAGGTCATCCAATAATTTTTAAGTCTCTTATAATCGCTTCGAAGTAGTATGATACATATTATAACTTTCAACCACTAATTTTCTTGCTCGCTTTCATTTTACATAAACAATGAAAGTCATTAAAATGCATGTTCGACCTTATTTAGATTGTTGCCAAACGGCGATTTATAAATTCAGTTGGATTACTATCAACATGATCGCCCAAAACCGCACTCTGATTGAATAAATTATTTTTAAAAAATGATAAACTTTGCAAAGGCGTTACAAAGTTTATATTATTACTAGAACAGTTCAGCAAATGAAGTGAAAAAAACGCGCACTTAGCTTTCAAAGCGTTATACACCAAATATCATTTCTTCAGAAAAACAAGTACAGTCGACGCTCGTTATAACAACCACGCAATATAAAGACCATTCCATTATAACGACCAGTGATAAAATCCCCAACTGTGTTTCCCTATGCGCTCTATGTTATTTTACTTCCGGTACAACGACCGTACAGTGTCGTCTAATCCCAATACAACGTCTGAATTCAGCGGGCACTCGTCCCGATATTTTTCCAAAATTCCTTTACTTTCTTCTTTAAAATTTATTTTATAAATATATTTTTAATTGATAAAATTTTATTTTTAATACTAATGATAAAAAATAATTTGAGTATTTAGTTGGAATCTCTTTAAAAATAGCCTATTTTTACGGAACTGCTGAGCGTGCATGTGTGCATTTTTTAATCACAGTAGAACCCCGCTAATCCGAACTAATTGGGACCGATGCCTGTTCGGATTACCCGAATTTCCGATAAAAATAGAAAAGAAAAAGATGTGTGCTGAAAAAAAGGTAAGTTATAAGTACTCAGTACTACTATCTCTCGAATTCTTTTATTCAAAAGCAATAGAAAGAGAATATGTCTTCCCTTTCCATTAAAATAATGGATGTGCTCCTGTACGAAGTGACTAGGGATTGCAATCCGGCACCAATTTCAATCCGGTCGGATCCGGCCGGATTGGACACATCAAAACTATTTTGCCTTTTCATTCCAAAATCAACTGTATAAAAGATGATAAACTGAATGTATTACAAAGTTTATAAAAAAAGCTTTAATTTCTTATGAAATCAACTTTTTTTACACTCTTATAATTAATCAACATTTACGTATGAATCAACAATAAAAATTTAGTACAGTGTAACTAGTTAAATTGTAATTGTTATATTAATTTAGTAATAATTAGATAATGACGGGCGGTTAAGTTCAGTCTCACTTACTAGATTTCACAAATGACATCAATGATAACTTGTAATGTAACTAATATTATGTAAGTAACTTATGTTAAATCTAACTAAATCAAGCTTATCAACTGAGATCACAATAATTAGGTATTTTAGACACGCCAAGCAGTCTCATTCTTATAATTATGACAGTCATCATGAATCTGTTTAATGAATGGCACAATTATACAATAACGAGTTTAAAACTTCTTCGTATTTTTTAATATACTTACTTTAAATTATTATTTTAAGTAAAACAATTAAAAAAAACTCACTTTGGTTTTGAAAAAATTATCGTGGGAAACAAATAGTGTTAATTGTGTCATCTGTCAATCGACTTCTTACAGTGCTACAAATACAATGATCTTATCAAAATAGTACCAACCAATTTTCACCCAATTGCAATAACATTGAAATAATAATACGAATTCCAGTAATTGTAAAAATGTTAATGTCACAACTAGCATTTAGAAATCTTTCTCTATCAGTGCTCTTTTAATGCCGATAACATGCATCATGTATACATATAATCAAGAACGGATCTCAATTCTGTCGGAGACCCGCATCTAGACACAGCTTTGTACCCCATCTGTTTAAAAAATAATCTTTTATTGTAATACCTAATAGTTACTTTGATTGTTGTAATAATGCTTTCTAAATAAAGTCGTTCGGGGGACGGCTTTCTGGTGCGGGGCCCTGTGTGCCCCGTGGGGCGGGGTAGGTTGATCGCTTTTTTCTACAGGCAGCCACCTAAACTGCGAAAAGAGATCACACGATCTCAAAAGCGGGGCTGTCCGTAGTGTGAAGAAGAAGTGCTACAAATACAACCAGCGGCCTTGAAAGCCCTTTCTGCTTCTACACTTGTCGGTTTTATTGTCAACAAATACTCATGAGTAGAAGACAAGTATTTTCCTCTAACTCCTTCACTTTCACATGCAGTCATTTCCTTTCTTAATGTTTTCTCATAATCTTTCTCTTTTTTTTTGGTATTTATGCTCTAGGTTTTCATATCTTGCTGGATTTGCATTTGTAATTCTTTCTGTAATGTCAAATCACTTTTCAATGACGATGAATCTCAGTTATTTTCTACTATATTATCTACGTTTTCTTTAAAGCTATCATCTTGAACAACTCTTTCTTTTATATACTTTCTAAAATATTTTTCATTTCTAGTCTTACAACTTTTTTTTTTCGGCATAGTAAATGTATCATCAGTTCGTCTTGTATCATCATCATCTTTTTTTTATTCTGTAAGTATATTAATATTCCTGTTTTCATTTTGAATTGGTTTCAAAAGTGGCATGTTTGTTTTAGAACTTTTAGACTAGTACCTGCAATGCAACACAAATAGGTACATACTTACAATTGAAAACGTTATTTCGGTCACTATGTAAGAAGAAAGTCGTATTATAAAGAAAAATCAGAAATATGGATCGTTACTCTATTCATTTCTAAGTCTAATTATCTACTTAAATCATTCTCGTACTCGTAAATGCAACATAAACATAATTCAACAATCAATTGAACAATAAGAATGTCTATATGTGAAGCGGGTGAATCAGCGTCGAGCGACTCGTACACACCACGCATTTAAGTACCTACTCTGCAACAACGCGAGTATTTTTTCAAGAAATCGGCTTCATGTATTCTTTTCAATTTACCGGATCCGGTAGACGTCCAATGATGCCTGATCCGCCGGATTACCGGATCCGGTTTTCCGGATTGCAATCCCTAGAAGTGACCTTATCTTACGGCGAATCGCATTAGTTTCTTCAACGTGTACAAAATTACGCATGCTGAAAAAGTACTTTTTTCGTTTTTAGTACGCATATTTAAATCTTTTCAGGTAATCTTTTCAATTACATATAATTTTAGAAAACGAAATCGGTTCGGATTATCGGGTTTCTACTGTATATCCACTATAGCGACCACTCGCTATAAAGACCTTTTGCCGTGGGGACGCAGAGGGTCGTTATAAGGAGCGTCGACTGTATAATACGCATCAAAATCGCTTTAGATAACGCGGGAACTCCACTTGCCTCGTGTTTCAGTTTCAAACAATGAATCTTAATGTCATCCAAACTCCCCACTGTCTGACACAATTCGACGTCCACTCGTTACTGCACGATAACTGTTGCTGCGTGACAGCTGAATATGGATGATTCATCTTCCATCTGTTTCCACAAGTAGAAAAGCGAAAACATTTATTCCTCTTTCGAGGTTTGTTCATCAGATATCACTCAAAATATGTGAATACAGTGAAACCTCTTCGAACGGCCACCCTGCATAGCGGCCACCCCTCTTAACGGCTAATTTTTCGTGGTACGGATTTTTCGGCCCATAGACCTAATGTTAAAATTACCCCTAGCAACGGCCACCCAACCCCTCTGAACGGCCGCCGGGTGGGTTCGCCCATCCCATTTAACAAAAGCATTGGTTAGAGATTTCCTTTTTTAACTGAAAAACGAACTTGAAAAAATACGTTTTTTCCGAGAAGGGTAAAAACTTAAAACAGTCACACGTTGTATCCTTTTTTTTCAAAAAATGTAAAAAATTATTAAATAAAGTAAAGTAGTAAGGCCACAAAGGGTATAATTTTGATTTATAATCTTACCCTTGACAGAAAATCTTGTCTAATTTTGGAATCTTTATGGTGAGTGGTCTTCGATAAAGTTCACCATTCGATTCCTTATTCATTTCTTCCTTTTTGAACAATTTTTACTTTCGAAATTCATTTTTATATATTTTTATGTGTTTTAAATATTATCGTTTCAACCTTCTGTTGATGCAATAACTTGAGGCTGTTGCTTTCGTATGATTAAAGATGTATTGTCGTTGTTCTTGTCTAAATTTGCTGTTTTTTTGTCTTTACGTTTTTCTTTCTTTTTGTTTCATTTTAATTTTTGTTTAGTTTATCTAATTTTTAAATAAAGTACTATTTTCTCTTTAGATAAGTCTCAAACTTCATTTTAAATAAGAAATATGTGTCAGACTTGTTTGTATTATCAGTTATAATTAACAAGATTTAACAAAGATATTAACTATAAATTAATTAGTCAAAAATTAATTGAAACTCTTCGTAATATATAGAATGGTGCATATGCAGCTATTTCTAATATAATACAGAAACAAATAATAGAAATATAAATTAAGAGGTAAAAAAAGAAAAAGTATAAAAAAGATACAGAAGATTTAAACAAAATACGATAACAATACACCTTTTTGCGTGCTCAACGCAACAGCATCAAGTTAGTTGTTTATATTATGTATTATCTTGTAATTGTAACGAAAACCCTTCAGAGCGGCCACCCCCTCTGAGCGGCCAATTTTTCTCGGAAGGGAGGGGTGGCCGCTCAGAGAGGTTTCACTGTATTAAAAGTGCTTTTAGTCGAAAAGTTTGAACTGAACGAAAGATAACATTGTTAGCTGGGAAAGTCGGGGCTAGTTGACCATAGGTGCACTTCGGGCCAGTCGCGATATTTTTAATACTTTTCGGTATTGAACGCTGCCATTCCAGACAAGTGTGTATTGCCCCGCCTTCCTTCTTCCACATCGACGTCATTGACGAAGTAGCGTTCATTAAAGAACCAGCCAGAATTTTCTAATTTTTGCTAAGCTGAGTCAATTTCCTCACTTATGAATAATCGTTTTTTTCTTCGCTTATAAATTACAATTTCCGTTTTTGCAAATAATATTCAGAAAGATAACTCTTCATTGTTACTTTAGGGCATGTTTGCTTATCGAAATGCTTTCAGAATAAATCCCTACCCTCATGAGAAACAAAAATGGCGATATGGGGCACGTTGGCCCGCGCTGCTACACAGGGTTTATCAGGATGTGCGTTATAGAAATATATCTGATTATGTGGGATGGAATTGTACCAGATTTATTACGCAAGATACTTGTTAAGAAAAACCATATTGATTAAATTTTTAAGACCCTAAAAGGAATTGGCTGTAACCGGTTTTTTTCCCCCCATTAAAGTTAAAGGTGGTTAAGCTAAGTTTACTTATTTCCCCTGCTTCTTGCATTGCTTTAATTTTATACCAACATTTTTACAATAAGATAATTATAAATGTCATAGTAAAATATTTGCTGGGCGCGGTAGAGAGCCACGTGGCTTTATTGAAATCACATCACCATCAATCCTAACAATAAGTTGCAGCTACGTATTAGCTGCATTAGTTGCATAAACGGAAACTGGAACGCATACACAATAGCTGCCTTCCGGGAATAACAGTCACGTGGCTTCCAACTCCGCCAGTTATAGAGGTTCTGTGTCCGCTGCGCACAGGCGCATTTCCGCACATCATTAACTAGTGGAATTTGCGCACACATTGTAGGTTTACTGGATCATAATTGCCTTTGGCAGGAAAACTTGGCGAACAACTAGAGGGACAATAGAGAATGCATACTTAAGAGAGTGATTGATGTGTGAGGGTTCTTTTCTATGAGGTAATCACCGCTTTCCCAAGGGAAAATTGATAATTACATTATTCGTGCATTTTCAATTTATTTAATATAACGATTAATTTATAAGGATTATTTATTGTTTAATTTAAATGATATCTATATTAGTCTTATGTTTGAAAATAACAGTTATTAAGGTCCTTAGCACTTTCCCAGGGAAGCATCGTTGTGTTATCAGGGGCACGAAGTGTCATTCTCCTACTGTGATTGATTGCCATATGTCAAAGGTTTTCAATGCGCCAAAGCCAAGCCAAATCATATAGACATCGATAAAGTTTACAATACTGCAACCTTTCTGACGCCTGTGCGCAAAGACTACTTAATGACTTATCGCAAATGCGACAGTGCGCAAGTTCCACAATACCGTTATTGTTCCAATGTAAACCCGGCTAAAGACGATGAGAACAACGATTTACAAGTAGTTAAGACTAGAGATAAATTAGCTGCACGAGAGGAGTGAATTCTAATTGCTTGGCAGTTGTAACAGCCCTTAAAGGTTTTGAAAAATTCTGCATTGGTGCCGTCCATAAACAAAATGTCAATGCACATTTGTAACAGTAAATAAGCCACGAAACACATTATTATTGTTTTCCGCTATAACTAGAAACATATCTTATATTTTGTTATTGATCTCATTTTCGGATAAGTTGCTTTTCTACAGACATTTTATTGTCAACATATATTCCATCAAACAAAAAATTCCCGTTGGATTCAAAATTCTGTACGCAAGTTTGCTTCAACCACTTCCTATAAGCGAAAATCAACGGCATCGCTATATTTTCCCTCTAAGTCGAGAGTAACAATTCCATTAAAACTTTTTACCCCGAACTCAATTCCGGGAAACAAGCGTCACTCCTGCTTTCCGGAATTCGTAGGGGTTACTGGGTAACCGAAACCATGGCAACGAGAGGAAGTTACAAGTGTCCAGATACAATAATAACTTCAATATCCCATTACCGTTTGATGGGAATCGGGCTTTCAAAATTTTCACTAATTGTCGAACTGATTCACGTTCGCCGTGCTCGGATATTAGTTTATCGGAGTTCTTATCTAAAGAAGAAAATAGGGTAATAAAATGTAAATGGGATAATTATATTTACAGACGATGTTTACATATCTTGCAAACGATTTTGATTTTAAATTGAAAAATAATTGCACGCGAACAGGAAATCAATTGGTAGAACGTCATTTAGAAATTAAAAATCGTTTGCAATAAAATTTAAAAACGGAGGTGAATGCTATTCATCTTCTAAAATCCATAACGCGGAATAAAAATACACAACATATATGTACGTTCAAATACAGTCGGACCTCTATTTAACGAAGTAGCTAAAGCCCGAAAAAAAGTTCGTTATATGGAAAATTCGTTAAATAGAGATTCGCCTTTTAAAATACTTTAAACTACACAAAACTGATTTTAAATTCATAAACACTAAATATTATTAAAAAAATAATTAATCACACCTTTATTTTGAAAATTAACATCTATTTGTTTTATTTTTTTACCCATCAAAAAGAAATCTGCAAGAGAAACAAGAATAAAACAAAACATTGTCCGGGAATACACTGTATTTTCAATTTTAAAAAATAATTTTATATTAAAATTAATGAATTTTAGCATTTCATCATACGAAGGTTTGTTGATTTCTGCATCATGATCATTTCTATCTTCATCATCTTCGTCCTCATCGCAATTCATCGCTGTATTGTTTTTATTTTTCACACTGTCCACTTCAAAACTGTCTCATCCACATCTTCATAGACACGTGCTTTTAAACGTTTTGAACAAGAATTCGATGAATCATAATTTTGTATCTTATCACGAATTTTTCATTATGGTTAATAAGCTGTTTGGAGGAATACCAAATTTTAAAGCAATATCGATTTTTTCACGCCTTTATCCACCTCATGAAGAATTAAATTTTTTTCTTTGATGCTCAAGCACTTTCACTGTGACATTTTCCAACTTCAAGGTCATTGATCACCATAAAATGCGTTAAAAGAAAAAATAAGTTTGAAATGTTTAGAAATATTTTGAGAAATGGGGACAAAAAAAATATTGGATCACAAGAAAAAGTTCGTTAAATAGAGAATGCACTTCGCTATTTGGAGGTTATTTTACTAAGAAATTCGCAAAATGTTCTTGGTTCCAAGAAAAAGTCCGCAAAATAGAGGTTCGTTAAATAGAGGTCCGACTGTAATGCAAAATACTAACGCGATCTGTATAGATACTCCTTCTCCTCAATTACGACTATTCGCACTAACGATCACAAAAAGAAGAAAAAATAAAAAAAATCCATATTTCAAAATAAAACGTAATTTCAGGTTGCATTTTTGTTTACAGTATGTACAATAGTTATCGCTTCTCGGTCTGTTGGCTAAGTTCAAAGCGTAGTTTGTACAATAGAATAGATATCATGTATTTTTCACATTATGTACAATAATTACAGGTATATAGATTGAATTGTTGTGTTTTATGAACATTTTTATATAACCCGTTCGAAAGAAAATAGTGTTGAAAAATACAACTACGTCTACATCTACTTCGATCTGTCAGTGGCAACGGAATTCGGTCGTAC
Organism: Araneus ventricosus; assembly: GCA_013235015.1. Lineage (NCBI taxonomy): Eukaryota > Metazoa > Arthropoda > Arachnida > Araneae > Araneidae > Araneus > Araneus ventricosus. The sequence continues at coordinate 9,744 of BGPR01050598.1, forward strand.
GTCAAAGAAACCCCGTGCATGCATTATACGCATCTTTTCATGCAACTTCTTAATGAATTAAAAATAATTTAATTTTTTGTTTATAATTTTATTAACCGTCAGACTGCCGTTTTTATTTTTTCGTACACGAAGTATATAAAGAGAGAGTGTTGTAATCGTCAAAAAATTCGAACTGGAGATTTTGACGAATCTTTACGTTTTAGACCTCCCTGAGTCCGGAAAACACAATTTTGGAATTATGTGTGTCTGTGAACACGATAACTCGAAAACTATTAGATCTACTGGGATGAAATTTGGTATGTGATCTTTACACATAATTTGAAGGTCTCTAACAAATTTTGGACAAAATCCGTCAGCGGGAAGTCTGTCTGTCTGTATGTCCGCGGTCATGTGAACGCTATAACTCAAAAACTTGAATAGCTAGATAGATGAAATTTGGCACACAGTTTTATCATCATGAATGTACGTCCGTATCAAAGTTTGGACCAAATCTGTCGAAAGGTTGATGGTCTGTCGGGCTGTATAATCGCATACTTGTTAGAATTATATCTCCTAAACCCTTTGGCTTAGATGAATAAAAATTAGTATGACGGTTGCTAACATTAATTATAGATCTGTGCCCAAATTTCTTTCCAATCGGTTAAAAAAAGGCGTTCAAATTGCATATTCAATTCTTCTAATCCGCTTGCCCATGCGCATGCAAAATCTCTGTGCACGCGGAAGGATTACGTCACTTTGTCCTTGAGACGGCAAGAGTGGAGGCAGTCTGTGTTTTAATCGGCACGCATCTCTTTGAATTTGATTCTTCACTTGAATATTTTACAATCACTATAATCTACAATGAAAAAACATTCTGACAGTCATTGGATTCTGGGTTACAGTAGGTTCGAATTTTTTTATACACGCGGGGGGAGGGGAAACAGCACCTTTTTGAGGAAGTATACTAGAAAGTTTAGGTCTGAGTTTTTATCATCATTATTTAGATTAAACGTTTGCAAACTTGTTCAATTATCGTTGAACCAAGCGAATTGTTATTTATAAGCGATTCTTTATTAGTATTATACGATGCAACTCTATAATAGAACTGAGTATACGCACTAGCTTGAGAAAATCGCAGCACAAAACAGACTTTCTTCCTACCCACGGAAATCGTTGGATACGCAGTCAGAGGGTTAACAAATAAACTTTTCCACTGAAAATCGAGTTTTCTTAATATCCCATAACGCTAACATGTGTACCCGGTTTTACCCCACTACTTTTTTGATATAAAAAAGTAAAGAAACTGT
>BGPR01050599.1:0-11029 GCA_013235015.1 Araneus ventricosus
CGCGAGGTCCCAATCTAGGCAGAACTATTGTTTTCCCACTAGCCTCGTCGCGAGGTCCTCAAAAAGCGAACCGGCCATTCCAATCAGACTTCAAACTATTCAGAATTCCGACCCTTTCATTCCGCTATGCTAATTTTCGTCGGTTTTTCACCCTGATGAAAGGTTTTTCCTTCGCGTGTTCCAAAAATTCCAGGTTGGAAGAGTGGTGAATGCCCCGCTTTAGACAATTGTCCATTTTACTACCGCTCTGTGTATTTTTTCCCCACCCGCGTTAGGGCGGATACAAGAAAGTTTTGGGGAGACAACTCCCACTGGTTTACATAAAGTTCAGCGTTTATAAGATGCCGTCTCAAAGGTGAGGTACTGCAAAGTTTCAGTTTTCTTTTTATTCCAATTCATTTTTCATTTTTATGTAAACTTTATTGGATGCCGTTCCGAAAGTGCGTGTGGTATTTTAACACAATTTTAACACAGAAGAAAATCCATTACCTATATCTATCAGTATTTTTTCTCACGAAGAGAGATTGGATTATTTTTAGAACGATGTAGGCATGTAGTTCAGCTTGGGTAAATAAACGAGTAGAACGGGTTGCACGGTAGTTTAGGTAAAGAAGAAGAGTTTGAAAAAAGTAATACAATTTGGAAGGCCTACTACATTTCATTATTAACGGACTTCCAATTTCACGGACGCTTTTTCACCAAAATTATTTCTATATATCAGTGGTGAATCCAGGATTTGGGTCGGGGGGGGGGGCAGGTCGTAAAAATTTCGTATTGTCGTGACGATCTCGAACCTCATGGCTTATGTAAACCAATATTTATAATTCTTAAAATTTAGCAAAATTAATTAATTAAATTTTGATTAAAATAAAAAACAATAACATATTTTGCATTAAATAGAAAGGCGCATATGCAGCCAAATCTAACGAAATACAAAAACAAATAAAAGAAATTTAAATTAAAAGAAAACAAATTAAAAGAAAACAATGATAAAATGAAAAATAATGAAAACAATAGACGGTTTTGCGTGCAAACGCAGCAGCAAAAAGTAATTGCTTCAACAGAAATTTTTAAAAAAAATACAACCAGAACTATAGGGAAACCAAAATTTACCAATACTTAGAACAATTTGTTAAGAAATTATTCAAAATGAAAAGGAACTAAAATGGCTCACTCATCAGAAACCACACGCCATTTTTAGTTCAAAAAGGAACAAGATTTTCTGTGGAAAGGAACGACAAAAAGTCAAAATTTATTCCTTCCTGTGGTCTGAATCTTGTCCGGCCACCAAATAAAGAACATAAATCCAAAATTTTTTTAAATCCATAATCAAAAGAAAGAGATAAAAATTTACCTTCTTTCAGAAGCTAGCCAAGCAGAAAAGTGACGCAATAGATACAAAACAATCAACGATCTAGAAGCTATCCAGTAGCTCCATCTATGAATAAAAATTTGAACTATTTCTCAGGAGAACAAAAACTAATTTTAAAAAAATCAAGTTTTAAGGAAGCAAAAAGGGAATCCGTTATCCTTTAAGTTATTATTTAAATTATCTAGGGCTTTGACTAAAGAAGAGTGGTTATTACAGATGTGTTTAATCCTATTAATTTGAGAATAAATAGAGTTCTTAATAATTTTAAAATCAAGATTTGTCTGAAAGTTGCAAAGTGAAATAGCCTTAAAATTAAATTCCTTTCTTTTGTCATATATTCCAACCAAAATATCTGAATTCCCGATTTCAATTTCTAGATCCAAAAAATTACATTTGTTTAATTCATTATTAGTTTTATTTAATTTGAGTTCTTTTGGATAGCAACTAAAAATGGAGTTAACATTATTATGATTAAAGACTAAAAGGTCATCAATGAAACGAAAACCATAAACAATTTCATTTTTAATTAAATCCCTCTCAAATGAGTGGAGAAATAAATCGGCTAGTGCACTTGAAAAACAACAACCCATAGGAATACCAAGAACCTGCTTAAAGTAGTTAATTCCATTAAAGAGATAATTTTCACAGATATTAACCCTGCACATTTCTATCCATTTGTTTTTATCAATTAAATCGGTATTAAGGTATATATCAAATAAATTAGAGCACACTTCAATTAATTTATTATGTGGGAGGCTAGTAAAAAGATTTTCAAAATCAAATGTATGAATGCTACTAATTTTTTTATTTTCTTTGATAAAGTCCAAAATTTTAGTGTTATTGTCAATAATGAAGCTCTCTTCCTCTTTGATTTTGTTAAGAATAATTTTTAGAAATTTAAAGAAGACTTTACCAAAATAATAATTATAACTACCAGTGCTACAAGTAACAAATCTAAATTTTAAGGGATTTTTATGAAATTTTATAGTGGGAAAAAGGTAAGGATAATTTAAATTACTGGTTTTAATTTTAGTTTTTTTAGCAAGTGCTAACATTCTTTTGTCAAGTTCTTTTTTGCCAAATTTTATTAATTGATACGTATTATTTGAATTATATTCATTAAGCATTATTTCCTTGAAGTGAAGTTTACACATAATGCAAAAATTATTTCCTGCCTTATCAACTGTTGTGATAATAAATTTCCCTTTTAAAATTTCAATTTCTTTTTTAAGATGATCGTTGAAGAAAATGCCTCTATTAGAAATTTTGCTTTTATTATTATTTATTCTATTTTTTGCTTCCATTAGGATTCTCTGCTTCCATTCACCAAATCCTTCAATGGGCCAATGATATTTCCTGGCAATATTTGCAATAAAAACATCTAAGTCTCGATTAATGGAATTCACCTTTCTAATTTGACTAACTCTATTCCTTAACCTAAATTTAGTTCCCTTTAACATAATATCTCTAAGAGAATTTGATTTAATAATATTCAAGTTACCAGTGATAATGTGCCCCCTATCCTTATCAATAAAGTCCTTATATTCTTCTTCAAAACAAAAACAGTGTGTATTGTTGATCTCATTTAAATTTTTACAAAAGAAATTATAGTTGCAAATTTGCTTTTTAAGAGTCCTTGAGAATTTGAATGCAGTTGAAATGACCGAAACATCCTTAACAGGAAAGTATTTTTTGTTATCATGTAAAATTTCAGGTAACTTTATAGCTTCAAATGAGATATCAAGAAAATTAATAACACAAAATTCCTTTTTCTCAATTTTGTTAATTTTGAAAAGAAGTTTATTATTAGAAATTCCTAGTTTAAATTTTACCAAATCAAAGAAGACAAATTTGACAAAACCGTTATTAAATTTTAAATCCTCAATTTTATTATTAAAAAACCATTTAAGCCTGTCATTTTTAATTTAAAAAATATAATGCTTAATTTTATCAATATTATCCAAGTTATGGTCAAGATTACATAAATCCTGAAGTTCTTTCATACATATAACTAAATTTCCTCCCTTACCTTTACCTCTTTTAAATCTGAATTTTTTATTATTCGTGTTTAAGAAATTTTTGAAGATGTTGAATTTTTTATAAATACAAATTTTATCAAATTCGCTGTAACCCTCACCATTTAGTTTGCTGTTAAGTCCATATGGGAAGAGAGTTTTAAGGCTGCAAATATACAAATTTTCTAGATCAAGTCTTTTATGAAGATCCATAATGTTATTTTCAAGGATAAAAAGAGCAGTGTTCTCAAAATTGTGTTCCTGAAAATGAACAAGCTCGTAATCATGAGAATTGTATTTTTTGAAATTTTTTATTTTTGATCTATGTCCATTAATTCTAATGTTTAATTCCGTGCAGGTTTGACCAATATAGTTGAGGTTACATTCTTTACATTGAATTAAATAAATAACATTTTTAATTTTACAAAAAACTTCCAGACCCTCGCTATCCTTTCCCAATTGCATTTCGCTTGCTGAAGGACATGTTTTACATCTAATATTGCCACATTTCCTAAATTTTTTTAATTGATCCGAGTTCAATATGTGTGCAAGTAACTTTTTATCCATGGACACCCCTTGCTCAAAGTATTCCATAGTGCCCCTTGGTAAAGCGCGCGACGGGCAATGCGCTATACAATCCTTATTAAATGAATCTATCATAGTAAAAAGTCTTCTTATTCTACAGACTTTACTCACCTGACAATTAGAATAGTAAAAAAATACTACAATACTTTCGATGTTTTAATAAAAAATGCAATGAAGTAACTAGCCAAAAAATGTCTTCGGCTGCGTCAACGCTACAAGTACAACTGGAATGACGGGAAAAGTAGGAACATTTTCGAGCCTGTCAAGCCAGTAAGCAATATTTTCGCGTTTTTATTATTTTTTTTAAAGAGTGAAATTAAGAATAAACAGTTTTAGCGATTTTAAATAAAATCAAGATTTCTTTCTTTGCTCTTGGGGGGGGGGCTGCAGCCCGATATCCCCCTGGATTCTCCACTGCTACATATAAAGTTTTCACTATGCGAAGTAGCACGGGTAAATAAATGAAATGATTAAAAAGTATATATAATGTTTTTTGTTAAAATAATAAATGTAAATATGGTGTTTATTTTTATAATGAAGAAATATCGAGCTATGAAAACATACCTTTTCACGTTAATGTGCTTTGTCCATAATTTGACACACATCAACAATTTGTATGAAAGTTGACATGCCGAATTTTATACATGCAGCTTACTGAATTTTTTGAGCTATCACGCTCAACAACACAGGGGCAGACAGACCTAATGTAATTTATAACGTGTAGAGATTCATTAAACTCTCAAAGTAGAATTCTTTGGACGAGTATATTAATTTAATATTTAACACACTTTTATTTAACTGGATTTGGTTCATGTTTTTGAAGATGGAATTTTATAATCAGTAAATGTGGAGTTCACGGTACCCACCTGTTTCTCGCCAATTTTTCTTGGCGCAATTTCATGCGCCGGCCCCAAATACTGTTTCGGATGTGCAGTGCAATTTTTATTGCTCTCTTGCGCATGCGTCACCTGAAAACGAGAGATTGAGCACGCAATGTCTGCTGCATTTTAAGTGTGTGCCGGGCAAATTTTATAACTTAAAAAATATCAGCGGCTTCGCTTTCAGCATAGCGGAATACTCGTAGCTTCGCTTATTTATTGAGAAACGAAACAGACAGAATAACATACACGATACTGAACCGATATTCAATCCTAAAAATTCCAAACGAAATTTTATTCAAATTCGAATTTATCGACCAATCACATCGAAGAGTTGAACAAAATAGTCCAATCGAAACGTGGCGCAATATAGCCCGATAAGCAAAACACCGATGAAAAGATTAATTTGTGAGCATGCGCGCTTGTCACTCGTTAAAAACATCTGGAGGCATCGAAAATAAATGTCCCCTCATCGTCGTTCTTGGCGGCAAAGAGTTGGCGATCCTATGAGGAACGAAGTAAGTGGGTACCGTAAACTCCAGATAAACCATATAATCGCTTCCTGATGTGTAAGTGTTTGGAAATCTTTTAAACTTGTGTATTCTCGATGAAAATATACTGTTATAAAAATCGTCTGGTGAGTGTACGTGAATATAGTCCAACTAGCAGGATCAAAAAATAAAGCTTTATTCCACGAAGATTTCAGCAAACAATAATCACAGGTAACAAAACTGAACAGCGCTTGTATAAATTAACAACAGAGATCACGAATAAAGTTCAGTAACAGCATTTTCTATAGCGCCCAATGCCTAATAGCTCACCAGCTTGCATTGCTGACTAAATCTTGGTTTGAAAACTTGCTTTTTATACCTTTTACAATAGAAAGTGGCGCCACATAGTAAACTCGCGAAGGTTCTGGATATTTCCGTGCGTAGTAGAAATAGGACCACAATTCATGAATTTTCCAGAAGTTTTGTTTCGTCACTAAAGTCGCCAGCTTTTTTGCCAAGTCGCCAAAATAATCGCCAAGGGACCAAAATGGTCGTTCATTGGCTTGGCTTCTAGTAAAACCTCTGTAACACTCTTTCCTGTCATAGGATTAGCATATTAGGAAAATAACTTTACAACTCCCTAACAATACTATTTTCAGATTTTAACAAACAGTTAATCTATTAATTTAATTAGAGTGGAGACTCTTGGTAGCGAATTTGAGAAATAACTGATTTCAAGATTCCATAACATTTACATTAATCAAGTGTAAATTAATGACTAACAAATAGAAAATAATTAAAATAAAAAATATTCTACTTTTTTGTATACTAATAAAAGCGTGATTTTAAAAGTTTTTATTCACAAGAGAGTAGCTTAAAATAAAATGACAACCATCAGATAATGTATTGATTTATTATAAAATTTTACGGCCATTCATTTTTCTAGAATATCTAAGCGGTTTTATTGCACAAATGGTATTTTTTACAACAGAGCCTCAATGGATCTTGTAACATTTGTGTCAAAATAAAAGATCTTTCCAAAATCCAAATCAATCGAAACGAACTCTGCTCAAAGAAAAGCGTACCGCATGTTCAGCTGGAAATACTTTAGAATTCCGCTAAACGAACTGTTGGCCGGCATTTTCTGCAGAAGGAAATTGCTTGGGAATTTCTTTTGGAAAGGGGAAAATACTCTATTTGCTCTTTGCCTATACTCGGAAAATGCGGTGGGGTATTCCACAAAACGGGAGGAAACGCACAATGTGAAAGTATGCGAGTAACTTATTTTCTAAGTGAAAAGTTAAAAATGCTTTTTTTTCTAGAAGGGTACTAACAATAAAATATATACTATTTATTTACTTGGAAGATTCTACGTAGTTTTGAAAATAAATAATCGATATAATTCTGAATCCGATAAATCTGATAAAAACATACTTTTATTTAGTGTACTAAAAATAGTTTATTCTATTTTATTTTATATTTTTTATTTTTTACTAAATATTATGGAATCTTGAATTCAATTATTTCTCAGGTTCGCTACCAGATGGCACCACTCGTATGGAAGCAATCTAATTAAATTATAGATTACCCGATTATTAAATATTGAAAATATTAAAAACAGAAATTTTGTTCCATCACGACAATGCCAGACCTCATACACCTCGATTAACTGTGTAGAAAATTGACGAGTTTCGGTGGCAACTTCAACATCCGCCTTACATTCCAGAATTAGCTCTAATACGAGGATGGATCCAAAAAAAAGTCTTAAGGCAATAAAAAATTATTTATTAACATTAAACAGAAAATACAGAGGCATACTTGCCGATCACTTTTCCACATAATCAGCAAATCTATTTAGTCATTTATCTGAACGCAGGACCAACTTGTTTAACCCGGCATGGCAGAAATCACGTCCTGTCCATTGGGCCAGTTCTCGGCAACTGTTTTCACATCACTCTAAGAAGAGAACATTGTTCCAGATAAGTATCTAGAATCCAGATTGGGTGCCGAATCTGGGCTGTAAGGGGGTGGCTCCAGACCTCCCAGTTGAGCTTTCGCAGCAATTCTTGAGTTTTGCGAGCAGTATGGGTATTGTCATGCAGGAGGAAGAAACCATTACACAACATGCGAGGGCATTTACGTTGGATAACTTCACGATGGCCCAATGATTATTTCCTTTTTCCGAAATTGAAGGAACACTTATCTGGAACAAGATTCTCCTCAGACAGTGATGTAAAAACAGTTGCCAAGAACTGTCTCAATGGACAGGACGTGATTGCTGCCAAGCCGGGTTACACAAGTTGGTCCTGTGTTCAGATAAATGCCTATATAGATGTGGTGATTATGTGGAAAAGTGATCGGCACGTATGCTTCTTAATTCCCTTTTGTATTTTCTCTTTAATGTTTATAAATAATTTTTTATTGCCTTTGTAACCGTTCTTTTGGATCCATCCTCGTAGTTATCGCCTGTTTGATCCCCTTAAATTTCACCTGGGCGACAAGCATTTCTAGACTGACGCAGACTCTGAATGTGAGGTTCACAAGAAGCTGAGACAGCAGTCCAAAGACATTTAAGCGTCAGGTAAATTAATGTAAATGGCGATTATGTAGGGAAATAAACATGCTTTTCAAGTAAATATCTTGGTTTTCCATTTTTTCCATTGGCTTTTGTAACCTAGTTACTGACTTATCCTTGTACAATCTCGCATACATAATTGCTTTGTGTTGCCGGTCATTTCTTGGTCATATTTAAAGTTCCCAAAATTATTATTTCATCAGATAAATTCCGCTTGATGAATATCGATAATTTTTTTTCACATAATTGTTCTTACTGAAAACTTTTGCAATAATTTATAAAAATGTTTTTATTTCATTTGTATATTTCGCGAAGCAAAATGAGAGCAATGAAACGAGATAAAAATTTCAACATAAGATGTTAACTTGACACTTTCGATTTGTGAATCACCAGGAGGAAAAATCTTGAATCATTTTCTTTGTGTTGTTAGTTCGTCTGGTTAAGGTCAAGAGAATGAGTAAATAATATCTTTCTGGATTAGAGAACGAAAGAAAATAGCAAAAGTGATTCTCAGGAGACATTTATTCATCAGTGTGATTCAGAAGATATTATGTTTACGTACAATGGGGCTGGCATTACAAGGACTATGGATGAAACGCCTCATCGAATATAATGATAAGGAACAGATTCCTTCAGCCATCTTATCCATTTAAGATTAATATTGAATGTGAAATAGCCATTCCCTGTGTTTTGTAATGCAGCGGTTGTAGTTATAGCCATTGTAACCATTATGATTACAGCCTTGATTGAAATTTTACAGGAAAATGTTAAATTCAGGTGTTCTAATAAGTGAGATTTTCTGTTTATTCTGTGAGATTTGAGTTTTTATCTCTTTAAACAGGTTCCTTCTGCAGTTAGTAAATAATTTTTAACCCTCTGAGCGTTTCACGCGAATTTTTTCCCATTTCTCTTGTTGAGTTCAAAAGCAGATAAAGCATATTTATGCGCACAATTTCTTAAACTACAATGAATAAAATATTCTTAAGATTTCAGAGACTTGATTAAAGGCAATAAAGGTGCAATTATTCACTTTTAAAGCGAATTTTTAAGACTTTAAAACTATTGGATCAAAATAGCTAACCACATAGAGGGTTAATCTCAAATTCTGATTCCATGTGCTCATATTTCTGGCAAATGCATCGTCAATGATTCTGGTACAGCTATACACCATTACTGTTTACTCTACATTATGATATTAATATATAGAAGCCAACAAATTGAAATTTACTAATTTTCTAATACTAATATTTTTAACTAATTTCTTTTCTATTTCTTTTACTAATTAACTCAGTACCGATTTCCTGCTGCTGCACGTGCACATTTGTTTCTGCTGCACGGTTTGTGAACAGAAGTTGCTGTACTAAATACAGTTTTAAGGATATTAGAAGCTGGTTTTTAAACTTTTTTCTACAGTGGAAAAATTTTTCACGAGTCTAAAATCTTAAAATTAAAGAAAATGTTGGATAATTATTGATAGAAAAAATTAAAATTTTTCGCGTAATTAAATGCGAAAATAACATTCCTATGTGCATGTATTACTTTACGCTTTCATGATTTTGTTTTTCAGCAGCAGTCGATTAAATTTTTATAAACGTCAGTATTATCTACAGGAAATACAATATAGAAATTTTATTTTGAAGTTCAGTTTTAATTAAAATTAATTAAAAATGAGAAATCGCTTCGTACATTCTTATATTTTCTTTATTAAAACTTACCTTCATCAAGCCAAAAATCTAATTATAATTTTTTATTAACTAATAATTGAATTATTCAAAATTAGTTAAAATAGGCAACATGTAATTTATGCCGAATGGCTAATTAAAATTTTTTATTAACTAACAATTGAATTATTTAAAATTAACTTAAATTTTGTCTATTTTAATTATGTCGAATTGCATCACTACGAAATGTAGTATAAGTTACGTCATCACGACTACAATACACGAGCCGTCACTGCCTTTCCTATTAGCGCAAGATATTCTCCGATATCCCCACGATATTGCTACGGTATTCTGAATACCGCGCAACATCGTCGAAATATCGTATGAATATTGTACGGCATCTTGTGCTGATAAGGATCAAGAATAACCCTGCCTCGCCCTATTGAATTTGCGTTGAACATGAATTATCGAACCACCAAGAATATGAATTCTGTCCAGGACAACCATGCAAAATCATAACGAGCATCTCGTGTATGAATTCCTTAGAAAAGAATGAACGCTCCATTACTATCGATGGCGCCGAAAGCTAGTTGATACCCAATTGGTGCTTTGCCAAAAGGAGTTGAGAATTTGCTTATTTATACGGCAGCTTCTCATCCTCGAACTCGAGTTGGTATCCTGGCGGGTTACTTGACGCACAATACTTGAAATAATATCACCATAATCACCAGAGTTGAGTTGAATTGCGGTAAAGGAATATAAAGACACATTTAGCTTAAAAATATTGCAATAAACCATAAACAATATATATTATCCCAAAGAGTTTAAACTAGAACAACACAAATTGTGCACTAAACACCAATACCACTTTAGTAACACTACCTCAAACAGTTAAACTAATATTATTCCAATCGCTTCTCAAGCAAAAGTATATTGATTCTTAAATTTAAAAAATGAAATAAGTAATTTTTTTATAGTTATTGACAAAAGGCGCATAAAAATAAAATGCTTTAAAAATGAATAAAATCCACACCAAATCAGGATAGGCTTTATTTTCGAGTTAGTCGCGGCATGCAATACTTGCAGAAAATAAATTAATTGCTATAATATACATACAAAAAATATCTTACTAGAAATCCTCTCTAAATTTGAATAGAAGTAATTTATTTATAGACCACCTCTTATTCTTTTTCAACAATCTTTACCTCAGCTTACCTAGCAGAAATGTAACCAACCCCTAATTTATTGCAAATCTATTATTCTTTCACGTATGTTAACAAAGAAGACCGTTGGGTGAATGAAACTTCTTCTAAATCCTTTTGCTAACTAAACCTTTTGTAGCGGAGCGAACCTTTTTAAAAACCTTTTAGATCCCGCTTTCACGTCCTTGTCTTGGGGGAGAAAAGGCGAGTCCCAAAGACGAAAGATAGTTATCTGTCATCCAACCATTCA
>BGPR01050600.1:0-11028 GCA_013235015.1 Araneus ventricosus
ACGTAGGTTACGATTTGCACTCATTTTATTACAATGGAAATAAATTAGTATATTAAGCAATAAAATGAATGTTATAAGTTCGCATATACGGAACGCATTTAGTCTTAGATAATATATGGAATACAATAAACTTCTTAAATTGTTATTGGTTAAATTGTTCAAGTTACAGCTCTTACTAAGAACATGTTATATAAACCAACTCTTAATCATGACTTCAATTTAGAGATTATGAAATGTCTTCTATAAATCTTTCAAATATGTGGCAAATCGAAATATACGTCTTTCGAACTTTAATTTCAGAAATAACATTAATTATATATTGGATTGCCGTTCTCGTCATCTGACAAAAATTATGAGTCCCGTTAATTTATGTTACTTCTGCAATTAAAATCCAAAACACGTATACTTCGATTTTCTCCGAATTTATTATAATACCCTAATAGCACAGAACACTCTCCAATATTGCTACGTTATCTTCACGATATTGTACAGTATTCAGAATATCGGACAACATCGTGGAGATATCGTACAATATCTTGTTCTAATAGGGATAGGCATAATTTAAAACGCTTATCACAAAATTTTTCTTTCAAGTGACAGATGACGAGAATTTTAAAGAAGATAAATGTGCATTTTAATATATTTATGCATATGATATTTTGAAGTTTATAATTATTGAGAATTCATTTTAATAACATTTGGACTCGGTTAAATAATTATTCCCTAATTTGCTGTTTTTATATTTGCCTTATTTTCCAATCATTATTAAAACAATACTTTAGTGAACACTCTATAATATCTTTCTTGAATAGTCATTGTTTTAACAGTTGCATATCTTTGAAATGGAATTTAAAGATTTATGGCAAAATTGCTATCATCATACATATCTCTAGCATTAACCATTGATAATATAGAACTCTTAAAATTCGTATTTTGTTTTAAATGAGCCAGATAATTCAAATCGATTTCAAACTTCATTATGGTTCTAAATGCAGACAGATATAATTCCTGTCTATAATAACTCAAATGAAATATTACTATTTTAATACTATTATTCAAAATACATTAATTTCAGCTATCGTCATTTTCAAAATTAGAAGTTTTTTTAGTGCCATTTTTTCAGTTTCTGAAATACAAATTTTTTTGTAAACGATTATGATAATGAAGATTTAACAAAGCTATAAATATTTATGATAACAAATGATATATCAGATTCAAATTATAATATAAATATCTTGAAGCTGAAAAGGATAAATAAAATTCATAATACAAAATAATGATATATTTGGTTTTTACTTGGGTCCACCAAAAGTTCAAGCCTACTTCATTTTGATCTAACTATATTTATTAGCTAACAGCGAGTGAGAAAGCAAGGCTAACATGTTCATTCGAAAGGCTTTATTTTATCGTTTATACTTCAAAGAAGTGAAGCAATATTTGTGTGGATCTTATAATATGTGCTTTAATTTGCGATTTTTATACATATGTTATATATAATTTAAAATTGTGGTAGAGCTCTATCTGCATCCGTCAAGGAATAAAAATGGGTTAATTGTGCAGATAGTTGGTTTCAACATTTTAATGTCAGACTGCAATTATAATAAGCCTCTTATCAGCATGATAAACAATAAAAAAATTGCACATTAAGTTTTATCTCTTCCACTATTCCCTTTTTTAAATCAAAAGTGACTTTAAAATGTCTACTCAGTTTTGTATTGAACTTGGAAGATAACGTAAATAAATTGATAAAGCTTAGCACTACATCACGCAAATTGTTTATTTGTCAGTAAAAGTTTAGTAAATGTGAGTAAGGAATGCAGGAGAAACTTTTTAGACAATTAATTTTGAACTTAATATTTTAAATAAAATTTATCAACTAAACCATTATATTATTTGATCAAAATCTATAATAAAATATTTTATTTTTCGCGTCAAAAGGCTAAAAAGTAAAAACATATTATTCAAAAATCGTTAAGTTAACTTAAACTCATTGAAAAAGGCATGAATCGCAGTGACGTAAACTTCATAATTGGCAACTTCTACTGAAGACGCGTCTCTTCGACCGTGTGCATGAGTAACACTCATACTAGCTTATTTTTACTTCTTGACTTGTTATCATATCTTCCAACTTCCAACCATCTTATTTGAAACCTTCAAATATAAATGTTCCAACTACTCTCATTATTTTTTGAGTTCTGAAAAATCTCACAGGCGAAGAAGACATGCTCACACATTTTGACGATGTTCCCCATTGCACGCCCTTCTCAAACTTCATTCTGAAGCTCAGCTCCGGAACCATCCAGCCCCCACCCTCCGTATGCGGTACAGTCGGCTGTTTGGCAGAATGGTGAAACATCTAACACACCCAAGAAAAAGAAATGTTTCCTTATGCACATACAAAATCACGAGGGGATAAGATTCCTTTCAAGAATCCTTCGAACAGAATGTCTGTCCTTTCTGTAGAAGAAGTCTGTGACAGACTTCTAAGTGCCAAAGCGAGTTTTCGTCGCTCTCAAGAGTTAGAGGATCCGACTTCTCACATAAAAATCCACTGGCTGGTTGTCATTCAGAGTGAGATGCTTGGGGAGGGAGATTTCTCTCGTTAGAGTTTTGTAATGTATTCGTGTTTCTCGAGACTTTTTCGAAAGAAATCGCGCCTCAATGCTTCCGAAAAGAACTGATTTGAGTAGAGTTTTACTCAAATATGAGTTGTTTTGCTTTGCGTCGGCTGCTTTTCATTTTTTAGACGAGCATATGCGAGTGTCAATAGATCATGTGGGTTGCAGTAAATAAGAAAAGCAAAGAGGAAAGAGATGCTTCATTATTTTCTGAAAATGTTTTGCCTTGTGTAGGATTCATTAATTTGAGAGCTAACATTTTTCAGATAGAAAAGGAAACGATGTAGCTAACATATCTTCCATGCTGAAAGAAAATGTGCTTAGAGAAATATCCATTCATTAAAAAAATCCTGAAATTTTTTCATGAAAACAATTATGCATGTGAATGAAAATAATAATAATTTTCATATAATTATAAATCAGAATATGTAAATGATTCAGCCATTTGAAAAAGAGAACAGGCATCAATTAATCGAAAGGCACAAAACGTGTGTTATCATTTAGACTTTCACAATTAGCTGTGAGGAAAACGGAACTCACTAGGTAAAACACTGATGTAAAGAATATCTTATAAAAGTTTGGTTAAAAAACAATAACTGAGGAAAATAGAAATAGAATAGAATAAATCAGAGAAAACAGTTTTGGGAATTATTCACTTCTTCAAATTGAATGTCGAGTCAATTGTTTTGATTGCAAGCAAAAGTACAAACATTCGTGCACCAAATCTTCAACCAATAAAAAGTTATTTTTTATTCCAACAAAATTAGAAGGAGTTACTTAGTTAATATTTGGAAGATCAAATCTTGGGCATGTTAATATAGTATTTGAATAGTTAAATATTTGGGCGATTAGCAGGACAGGCAGGTATTCGGGTCGTACATACTTTTAAATCAAATGGAAATAAAAAATGGGCCAGCAATTCATATTCAAACATCCAAGTGAAGAGGTTTGAACTCACAACGATACATTTAACTTGCATCGAGCCAATTCTACATCATAAAACTTCTGCAGAATCGGGTCTCGTACCTGAGGTCCTATAACTTCGAAGCCTAGAATATGCATGACCCTGCAAATAGTTTTTGATGATGCTACAAATGGAAGATATTTCTATAGTGTACGTCTCAACAGCAATGTTTCGTTAAATTAGTTAATATATTAAACTATAAATAACCTACTCTCTTTTCACTGAATATCAAGAGTTGAATCACATATTTGGCATCTGCTTTTGGAAGAAAAAAATCTTTATACTAACAAAAGAAAACTAAAGAAATTCTTCGTTAGGAAAGGATGCAACTTTATTAAATTTAAATGTACTATTTATGAATTAAAATGTGGAAGTGAAAAATACAGCTCTGTCAAAATTAAATTAAGTGCAAATTAAATATCGCAGAGATATTTAAGAAATACACTCTTATTAGTTTACACCTGGACAGTGGCGAATCCAGGATTTCGTTCTGGGGGGGGGGGGGCGGGGGTATAAAAAAAATTATATCGTCGTGACGAATGTCAAACCTTGTGGCATATGTAAAAACACTTTAACTTTACAGACTTGACTCACCTGAGAATAAGAATCACCAAGAACACTACAATATTTTCGATAATTTAATGAAAAACACAATGATATAACTAGCAAAAACATGTTTTTGACCGCGTCAATGTTGCAAATACAAGTGGAATGAGTACAAAAGTGGGAAAATGTTCGAGCCTGTCAAAACCCAGGAAGAAAAAAAGTGACTTTTTTTAAAGGGAGTTTAAGAAAAACAGCTGTAGTGATTTTCAATAAAATAAAGAATTCTGGTCTTGCTCTGGGGTGGCTGCAGCCCGCTCGCCCCCCCCCCCCCCGGATTCACTGCGCATGGGCGATTATGTTATGTGACAAAACACACCTACACATCACTTAAAGCTTACTACATTTTATCAGAATATTACTGTAATCAATTCCATTAACTATATTAATTGGGACAAAAATATAAAATCACCGTAAACAGAAGTGACAAACAAGTATTGTCAGGTTAACTATTTAAGCCATTAATAATTTGTATAATATGGGGTCTTAACTAATTAACTGACAGTTATACAGCTCATTAAAACAGACGAGACTAGTTTAGTTTAACTCTTTTCAAACTTTAAGCCATTACGTAACTAAATCCAAGCGGTTTCATGTAATTAATTTTAGATAATTACTGTCAAGTAAGATGGATCATACTAAAGTATTGTATTAAGAAAAAGTTTTATAAATTTGATTGAAATTAATTTGTTGATTCTTAGTTCACCCACTTGCCTTTCCAGAAGGCAAGTGGAAGAAAGTTCTATAAGGTCGAGAACTTTGTTGATTAGGTCTAAAATTCTGTTAGTTAGTTAGTTAGCATAAGTTATCGCCTCCTTTATATTCTGTAGGAGTTCATTTTCAGGAGGAACATTTTCTTGAGCGAAGGCATTTACTTAATTTATAAAATAAACTGAACATTGTCTAAACACATTATTCACTTCCAATATTGAAAACTATTCGAAAACTCTTTCCAGAATAATATTGTACCCTGAATCAAAGGCATACCCGTCAAATCGAACGATAATTTATTTTCTGAATGTGACTTATAGAATGCTTGTTTCAGAATTTGTAGGAATAGCAATCAAAGCAATAGCTTTTTTTCCGCAAACACCATCACTAAAGACCTCTAGGGGATCTTTGCTTCATAAATATTCAAGAATTCTGAGGAAAATCGAAATATTCTATTATTTATAACTGCACACGAGTCTCGTTGCTCTGAACTGAGCTGATTTCTATAAACTATGACACAGTTTAGATAAAGCGGAAATTTTGGATTTTATCTGTGAGTAGCCATTTTCTTATTTCTCGGTTGCAGAGGTAAGTTGAATCCTTTTTTCCTTTATAAATTTGTAGTATATTTTGTTATATAGACGGCAAATTGATTCCCGATGGCTGCTGATTTTTAGTCTAAAAATTATTTTTGTAGCAAAATTATATTGGTGTATTTGTTTTGCTGTGTCTGAGTTTTTGCGGGTACTCATTCCAGTGTTTTTCTTGTCTCTTGGGATTTTTGGGTCGCGAGCTGTCAATTTTTGGGCGACCTCTCACAGGAAAAGATCGCATTTTGGAATCCCTGCCTGCAGGTGATCCTTGGTAAAGTCTGCTGGACCAGATTCTTTTCTACATTTCTTCTACTTTTTTTCAATAAATTTTAAGGATAACTTTGTCATTCTTTTCATTAAAATAACAGTTTAGATGCGAGATATTTAATTTATTCATCCTGAGAAATTGAGTATGAATATGAGATAAATAAATTTCTGCTTTCTTAATTCACCTATCCTTTACTTATACAAAAATGTGTGGATGAAATTGGAATTTACTGTGTGTGGTAATAAACCAGCCACATCTTTTATCGCTGAAGGGAGAAGAACCTAATTCGTGTCTATTCATTTACTTAGGCTATGCGCATACATGCAATTATTAATCGGGCAACAGTTTAGTTGCATGTTAAAAGACCATGGGCTCAAGTTAGAGTGCGCATACATGCAACTTTATAGATCGGCAACTAAACAGTCGTAAAACCACAGCGATCGTCTTTTGATTAAAGAATCGCACAACTATCGTAAAGTACATGGGTTTCTACTGGAGAGCGCATACATTCAACTAAACAGTTGCTCTGCTCTGTTCATTCAAGGGGTGAAGGTCACAAAGCGAGCTCAGAAATTGGCGCGTTAACTAGACGGGACGTTTTAAAGAAGCGCGTGCGCTATTCTTAAAATAATTTAGCTCTAAAAATGGCTGAGATTATTAGGATTGATATGGAATTATTGATTGAGTGTATAGAAAGAAGGCGTGCGCTATATTTATTATCAGTTATTACTTTTAAAATAAATAATAAATTTGCATACTTTTAATGATTGTTACTCCATTTTTATTAATAATGCATGTGTTTTATTACATAATTTTAATTAGCTCAATTGGTATTTTCTTAGTTGATATTTCAGATGCTTTGAAATCAGTAGTTTTAATTTTATCCTTTATATTATTTATCTCTCTTTGTCAACATCCCTTTTTCTCAACTAAGCGATGAATCAGATATCATTGAATATGACTTTTTAAAAGACTTCAATGAAAACGTAGTCATTTTACGTTTCAAAATTTGAGTGAAAAAAAATTTTGAGTCACAAGAGAAGCTGTCACTTGGGCAAACTTAATCTAACTCATGTGACCTGTGCTATAAACATTTGAAAACTATGAAACATTTTTTTTTAACATTTGTTAAATATGAAACATTTATTTACTCAATATATTTCAATAATAGACAAAATATTTTAATTATAGTGATGTGCGCTTTTTGGAATGAGCTAGTGATATTTAGAATCGTGTCGCATTCTATGTTTTTCGTATTCATTGTGTACTAGCCATCTTCGGCGACTAGCTTGCTCACCGGGAATATAATTTCAATGGAATCTCTTATGCATAATTTAATATACATGGTTCCCTTAACAATTTCAAATTGTGATAGACATTTAATCCATGTTCTTTCAGTAGATTTACACCTGTTCTGTTCATTGTCTGCATGAACGTCCCTAATAGAGTCAAGTGACTGGTTGTGTCATGCAACATCAAACTGCACATTGTTGGCATCAACTTCACTCTTATTCCTCTTGCAAAATATATATTAGATTTTAACTTTAAAATGGCGCGGCACATTTTACTTCCAGCCTCATATTAACTGGATGAAAATGTGCTGATTAAAACATAGCATTAAACATTAAGATATTGCCTTATATTTCAACAATGATGGAGAAACACGCAATTAAATGTTTGTTTAAACAATGAAAACGGTTTGAATTGCGTTGCAACAATGAAGAGTATTGTAGTAAATTATGCCAAAAAATATTTTTAAAAATTCATTAAAATTAGAGAAAATATTGTACGGCAACTTAATTGATATCATTGAAAAGGTAATTTTTTGCACTTTCAAGATGGCGTTATGCTGTAATATTTTCGGAAGTTATAAAGGAAAAACGCCAAAATTTCGCTTAATATTTAATTAAAATTCTAATTAAAATTTTTAAAAAGGGCTCCGAGGTGCACATTCCCACCCTCCAAAGTATGTTTGTGCCAAATTTAGTGGCTCTAAGTCCAGTGGTCTGACCTGTAGAGCGCCAAGACACACACACACACATTCTCCTTTATTATCAGTAGAGTAGTAGTCGGCTACTTTACTCTGAAAAAACTGATGTACTTTGATAAATTGTTCCGCGAACTATTTGTAAATTGAATATAGATATCAAATTCGAATTTGGTTAATTTGAAACTGAGGGATCCACAATGAAAATTAGATGTATCCAAAAGTTCGAATTAAGAAAAATTGGGTTTAAAAACAAACACAAGAGATAAAGATTTATTTTAAAGTTTTAATGAATATTACGTAATTAATTAATAAACAGTAAATAATTTCGATGTATAAAGCAATATTAGTTATTCCAATAAATAAAAAAGCAATTTAAATAAAGAAATATATGTACAGCACCTAGAGTGCAAAAATTGAGTAATTATTTTTTAATAAAATACATAGAACAGGAGCTAAGAGCGAGTTCTTGAGTTAATTATAGGCCTTAAAGATAATTCGCTGGCACTTAAAAGATACGGACGTATTTAACTAACGAAAACAATTCAGAAATGAGCACGATTTCAGTTTTGACCTAAAATTAACCTAATAAATTCGAATTATAGGCTTATGTACAGAACTCGCCTATTACTAGTAATGATCATCAAAGCATTTGATAAAGAAAGAAATCAATGAAAACGAAAGTTCACCATCCAGTCTAATCATTGAAATGATAGCTTCGTGAGCTGAAAATGAATTTGAGAAAAACTAAATTGTATCACTATAAAAAAAATCATTTTGGAGCTCGCAGCGCGTGCGCAGTGCGTGAAAAGACAGCCAGAGCATCCAAAAATGGAGAATCGAAAGAGATTAAAAATCGCATGTATGCGCACCCGTCGCAACTAAACAGTTTAGTCGCCGTGAAATCGCGCGGTGCAGGCAATCCGACTAAACTGTTTAGTTGCGGAAGGAATTGCCTGTATGCGCTTAGCCTTAGACTAAGAAACTTCGCCCCGAATCATATCAGCAGACAAGCTAGCAGTATTTGCTCATAAAAGATCCATTTGTTCTTCACTGATAACTCGCGGGAGATTAAATTTCTGTTCTCGTCTTCTGAGGCCATTCATATTAAGATTGAGTGGATCTGATTCATCTCACGTTCTGTGAAGAGTGTTGATTGAGTAAGCACACCGGATATTAGCATTATTGGGAGGAATAACTGGCATATGAGGGTCTATCAGCTTTCGACTATGTAATGATAATAAATGCCTATCTTTTCGATCTGATACCGTTGACTGATTTCTTATTATATTCGACGGATAGTAGAAAGAGGAAGGTAATAAATTTGGAAATTATTGATAAATTATTAATGAGTGACTTTACTACGATTAATCGCATAATTTTAGTGAGAATAATACTTTTTGACATATATTTTGATCGGTTTTATAAGAAATATTGTAATAATTAAAATATACAATCAAATGAAGTATGTATTTTTAATGCTTATTATTTTTTTCAAACAAAGGCATTTCTGATATTTTTTATCTTGAAAACTTTTGTCTTTTAATAAACATAAGTCCAAACAATTTTATTAAAAGAAAGACCTGTCAAGTTCTCTTTTTATCTGAATTGTACTGCAGAACAGTTTATGCTGGAACTTAAAAAATGAATTCGAAACTGTTTGTACAGCAGCGTATTGGAATTAACTAATTCTTCCGTGGCTTATGTAGTTTAGTAATATCAATACAAATGTATCAGTGAAACCTTAAATAAGTACCTAATGAAATAATAAAAAATAAAAGCTAAGTATGAACAGAATTCGCACTTCAGATAACTGAGCAATACATGAAAAAATTATTAGGAAACCAAGTATCTACTTTATGTTGTATTGAAGTACTTTCAGCATATACGAGACTATAACTGTCGACACAAAAAATGTAAGAGCAACTGTTGTTTGTTCACCTTTCCTAACAATTTCTTATTAATAATTTCTTAATGACCTTAAATACAGGTTGGGTACAAATCAGTTGGATAAAAGAAATGACGGGAAGTTGTCTTTTTCAAACAGCCCCTGATGTTAAAGGCGTAGGACTACTTTACTCGCGTGACTCTTTTCCGATTTTCATTTTTTTTTGTAACTCCTGTTGTTACCCTTTATCTCTAAAATAAGACATTAGTTATGTTTTTAACATATGTAGTTACCGAGATATAGAGGGTCTCCCATACAACGGTTCCTGTGGCGTTTCGGCGTGTGAATCATATATCTGCCTGAGACCCCAATGGGAGGAACGTTGTCCTACATTAAAATGGTTTGTTATGTGTAAGTTATACATGACATTAAGATAGTGAAAGAAACAAAGTTCACCTTTATCAAAAAAGGTGTGCTTTTCGTTATTCTAAAAATGTTCCATTTGTAAATCAATTCTTGTCATGTGTTGTTCACTATATTCCCTTCAATCAAAACAAGTACAATTCAAATAGCATCTCTTTTCGGGCCAGTTTTAAATATTCTGGACGGGAACTCCTTTGCACTTCCACAGAGGAATGAATTTCAGATACCATAGACAACAATTCACTTTTTCAGCACTGTTTTTGGTCTCCATTGTTTCTAGAACACAGAAACACTGTGAAATAATTGTGATATCCGCAAAACCTATCGGTGAACTTCATGATACCTTAGACAACAATTCACTTTTTCAGCACTGTTTTTGGTCTCCATTGTTTCTAGAACACAGAAACACTTGAAATAACTGTGATTTCTGCAAAGCCCATTGGTGAACTTAAGATCCAATATTACCCGTCTGCCTTGCAATTAATATTTCGAGAGTTATTGAGTTATGAAATGATCAATTAATTTGTGCCTAAACTGAATTTTCTGGAAAACTTGATTTCTAAAGTTTAGTATTGTTGGTGCTCTAATTGTAATTAAATATTACAAGCTGAAACCAATATTTAAGTTTTTAGACTCTTCAAAGGATTGTAACGTCTATAATTAGCGTTGTTTTGTGTATTTTACTATTTAATCACGTATTTAAAGTATGTCACTTTTAAATTTATCTTTAGTATGTCATCGTGGCTGTATAAACTCAGCAATATGTGACGGATTAATATAATAAATCCACACAAACATGTTAATTCGAGCAGTTTACAAAGCATAAAGGAAGAAGAAAATAACAATTCTGCCAGTTTAAAATTAATCACTGAAATAACTTCAATACCAACATGGCGATCAAATAGCTTCAATACCAACATGGCGATTCAAATAGCTTCAATACCAACATGGCGAATCAAATAGCTTCAATACC